>JANKYF010000226.1:54581688-54593927 GCA_029829435.1 Erythroxylum hondense | reverse complement strand
TGTCAATTGAGTGCATATACTATCTTGCAATGTTTTCTAAATCATGATTCATATGTGTATACGAATATTATGCATGTAAATGAAATGCACGGCGTAATTCTTAAATGAAATAACTCATGTAACTCAATCTAACAGTTTAATCTCTTAACAATTTTAGGAGGCAGGATATTACACAACCCACCCTACATTTGAACAACACATTGTCCTTAATGTGAGAAAGAGACAAGCAAACACACATGAAAGGAAGTAACATAAAATTTAAAAAACTAAAGTTAAAAGAAAAGGGTTAGAAACAAAACCTTACGGTGATGGGATGGAGTTGAATGTAGCAATTGTATGCCTTAAGCTTTGAAGTATCGATGAATTCGATGTATATCCCGGCTCTGACGTCGTTATGTGCGAATCATCTCCTTTATTGTCCTAAAATTTTCTGTAAGTGTGTCTGTAATTGTTTTGGTGTTGGCAGATATTGTATCAAGCACCTTCTTCTAACTAGGTTCTTTTGTTTCTTTTTCCTCTTTGAACTCCTTACTAGTCGAGTCCTTCTACATGTTGAGGTGGTGCTGCATTAGAATTTGCTTGACTGGCCCTGATCTTCACATTAGATTTTTAACTAAGATCCTAAAGTTCCATGTTATGGGACATTATAATTTTAGCATTCCACAAGTGATGATGATTTAGAAAATTAGGATAAGGGGCAACTAGACCACGACAATCCACATCGTAATACTCATCAATGGCAGAAACCAAGTAATCCATACCCAAATTATTGCTACTCTTATGTACAGTCGCAATAATAGCATTTAGTACATATGTGGAGGTGCACACTGGGATATTGTGATCCATGCACTAGAACAAAAAAGTTCCTTCGTTGAGCATTTGTTGGTTTTTGATTTGTCAAAAACCATTTGACATATAAATTTATGTAACAACAAGTGCTCATGGCTTAGTATAATGTTGTTGTGGGCATTCTTAGCATCGAACTGCTCCAACCCTGTGACCTCGTTCTAATAGCGGGAAACATGAAAGTCATCGTGTTGATCCACATTGGAAGATTTGAGGAAACTGTAAATATCATACATAATTTCAAGGTTCAACTCATAAGGATGTCCAATAACCTAAACCACATTTCCTTAGGGTTACTAGTTTCGAACAAAAGGGAAGTAAAGATTTCGTAAGTGAGCTCCTAGTAGACAAGATATTGGAAGTGTATAAACTTGCTCCACTGAATTCTTTCTGCAAAATTCTCGACCTTAACTTGCAATTCTAGCCTATCAAGCATAGCAAAATCAAAGTATTTTTGGACTACTATTTGTTTAACACTAAGGGATTGGAATCGAATACCTTCCTCCTTACTGTAGATTGGGAAGGGTGCTTCAAAATTCACTACCCTATTCCTTTACCCTTGGCCTGAGACTTGATTTCTTTCCAATGATTGGTTGCGCTTCACTGACTGCTTAATGCACAACATAATGGACTGCAAGTAGGTGGAAGTTAGAATAAAGTGGAAATTTGGAAGTTAGTTAGAGAGAAGGGAGAGCATTTGAAGGTTCTAAACTTAGAGAGATAAAGTTAAAATAAAAGTGAGTGAAAAAAATCAAGTAGGAAATGAATATATAACTGGAGGAAGGGTAAAATGGTAAAAATTTTAGTAAAAATTGCTTGGATAGATTTACCCTGCCATATGCCACGATCGTGGCGTACAATAATTTCACCAATTTTGATTTTTCTTCTTTTGTCTATATAGACACCCCCCAGATCCTTTCTTAACTTCTTTTTAACACGATTAGCTTTATCAAAATTAATGCCCTACTCTTCCATGATATTTATTTGGAACTTAGAACAACCTAACTACGGAATTCAAACTATCTAAAATTAAAGAAATAACTAGTAATTTAAAAACCATGGGATACCAGCTATGCAGTACCCTTTTTTTACATTATTAGCTTGACCTTCTATCATTGGAAACTCAGCCGGAATCAATTATGGGCTACTTGTTTCTGCCCTTTTTATTCAACATCAGTTTTATAGTTTGTAAGTAGTCTATAAATTGCAAAATTATCATAAGGGCAATATTGATAAAATTATGAAAGCCAATAAAGCTTAGTAATGTCCTTTTTTCAAGTGGACTCTTAATAAAATAGGGAATAACAAAACTCCTTAAATCTTTCATGGAATCCAGTAGTTTGCTTGATAAAAGGGTGAGTTATTCTCTTCTTGGTCTTCCCCATTCGCCCTCATCGATAAAAGGGTGAGTTATTCTCTTCTTGGTCTTCCCCATTCGCCCTCATCTCCTCTTCTTCTTTAACTTTTTGAATAGAGACTTCCATAGCTTATTCGAACTTGATGTCCATTGTCAAGTATCCTTCGTCCTCTCGTTCCTTCAAAGATTCGAGCACATCAATTTTTTTTAATGAGTCGCCCTCCTCTAGATTCTTTAATGCCCCATACATGTTGAATATCACTTGGTCATTACTAATCCAAATGATGAGGTTCTCTTCATGGACATCTACCTAAGTTTTTTCAATGTTTAATCATGGTATATCAAGATTTAAGGAATAATAGGGAGAGTTGTCATTCTTTTTTTTATCCTCTTTCTTCATCTGTGGTCTTTTACAAGCTGGGGTTCAGCTTGATTTGCTACTAGTTTTTCTTGCTCTTCCACATTTCTGAGTATGATAACCTCATATTGCTCTCACTGATGTAATTCCATATTTCTCAAAGATTCTTCCACACTTTTCTTAAAAAATTCACAGGAAAGGTGTCTCACTTGAATCTCTAGGTTGTGAATAAAAGAGGCATGATTTTCCGTTACTTGATCAAATTGCTCTTCTAGTCTCTTCTAGGTCTCTTCCATATCTGTTAGCTTATCCATGATTTTGTCCAATTTGGAATCCTACGAATTGGACTCGTCTTGCTTTAATCCTAATAGGTCTTGATGTCTCTTGTGAGTACGTACATTGTTAGACCAATAGAAATTTGGGTGGTTTTGGCCACCCCGAAGTATACGTGCTCATATAAGGATGATGATTTCCCCAACTAAATTGGCTCATTGAAATCCGAAAAAGCCCTTTGCTGTCTATAATATATATTCTCCATGATCATTCTTTTTATCTCTTCTTGATATCTAATTTTCTGGATTTTTCATTGCTGCCTTATGAAGTCCAAATCGATGTGTTTTTTTACTTTTCACGCAAACTTCCTGCACATTTTTTCTTGTGATCAATTAATATAATCACAAAAGATAATGAAATGCCTTAGACTAAAATAATGAAACTAATTTTACACCTCCCCTATAACAGCTCCAAAAACTTGATCGTGTCGTTCGAGCTTTAAATTTTATAAGCCCTCAAATACCACAAGCGTACGGGTTGCGACAATAGGATAAAAGGTGCAGATCCCATTATTAGGGGGACTAATCTAATCCTAAAATTTAAGGCTAACAATATATGAAACTCAAAATAAACAATTCAACAGAAGTAATCATGAGAATTGAATTCAACCCAAAAAATTAGAAATTAAATAAGAAGGAATTAATAATTGAGCAATAAGCACACATAATGGAAATTAACCAAAGAGTTTACCAACTAATGAGAAAAGGGATTTTACTTATCATTAATGCTAACCTAGGTAATATATGTCAATGGAGTGTCGATTCTAGACTGTACTAGGGCTTATTACTATCTCTTGAGTTATAACCATTAAACCCTAAACTATAAATCCTAATCAGATTATGGAATTTGCAATCTCTCAATTCACAAATTATCCAAAACCTTATTAGATCTGAAGCACTCCAATAAACTATTAGAACATCACACAGGATCTCTCTCTGTATAATTACCAATATGATTTATCACAATTTCTATTAAATCGCCTAACTCTCATTAATCCGATTTAATCGTATTTCATTTAATTCACTCTCTCAGTTTATTACTAAATTATGTAAGAATGTAATCAAATCATGACATTCATCCAGATAACATAGTCGACTAGATTATCATTAAATCAAAATAAAATCCCAAAAAAGAGTTAGAACATCATCATTATTCCACTATCTATCATCATACAATCCATCCCAACTTGATACATGAATAAAATTGAAACAAAAAGGAAATTGACACTTAGAATGGACGATCTAGGAAGGAAGCAATGTTGAAAAAACTCCTGATCCAGAAGCACGTCGAGACCATTTCTTCTTCCTCCTTCTTCTTCCTCTTTCTCTCTTTAGGGTTTTCAATAGTGATTGCCCAAAAGCTCCCTTTTCTATGTCTTTTTATGTTCTTTTTATACTCTTTTATGTTTTGGGTACCTTAGGATTTTTTAAGCTTGAAAGGTCTAAAAAGATACCTAGAAATATGAAGTTTGTAAGTTTCTGTGCGTCTGGTCTACCAGACGCAGGCCATGATCTTGACTCACATCTGAGCCTTCTGTCATGATCGTGGCATGGAGGCCACGATCGTGGGCCATTCTTTAAGTTTCTGTTATGATCGTGGCATGCAAACCACGGTCGTAGGTCAAACTTGGAGCTTTTGTCATGATCGTGGCCTACCTATCACGATCGTGGGCCTGTGTTGTGGCTCGGATTCTTTCTAAAACTCCTCCACTCTTCGATTTTGACCCTAAAATACTAACAAACAAATCAAGATATCTCAAAATTATAATATGGAAGTTCAAAGACTTGTACTAACCTATAAGACTCTTAAAACACAATTGAATCACAAACTAACACAATTTGAACCTAAACATATACCAAGTGATCGAATTAAAATACCAAGTGATCAAATTAATGACTAAACACCTATCAAACTATACCCTAAAATATGATGCAATTTACACTTATCAATAATTATAACTTGTAAATAAAGATCTCACATATTCATTTTAGACGACTACAAATGATTTGGACCCTTGATTGTGAGGTTTTTTCATTTTTCCTCTATTGATCTTTTCCTTCTCACATTTTTCCTAAAATTAGTAAAAAAAGATTAGATATTCTTTAAATCATCTAACAAGATTAATGTAGCAAATGTGAAGAGAAAGAAAACAAACCTGAACTTTGAGAGAGGCTCAATAATCATATAAATTATTCCAATTTTCTTCAAACATTCGTTCTAAGACATGTCTCCTTGCTTTCATATCAGAAGGAAAAGATTTATAAAACTTATACAACCCATAACAACAATCCCTGGTCCTTTGTTTCAACAATGAAGTCATCTAGTTTGAAGCATCAGTGTTCTCAATATTGACAACATTCAATTTCATAAGTGAATAATAAGTAAAAGTGTAATTAATTTTAAAATAAGTGAAACAATATTGCATATAGTTAAATAAATTGAAAAATTACTGCATCTTAATCCAAAACATTTTCAAGCAGGTTGTCTTCCTTCAAGTCTTCAGTATGCTTCATGCAAGGTAATTCTATTCTTATATTGGTCCCCAACTCACCTAACAATTTTTCATATTGGATCTTATCTACAAGATGACCTTGCGAAGTATCAATGTGTGTTGATAACTTACTATTTATTACATCATTCATTCATTGCAATTCACAATCTCTAGTTATCACAATAAATATAAGAAGTGTTATCACAATAAATTATGGGAGGTGTTAGAATTGAGATAGTAAGTTCTTTCATCAAGTTAGTCAAATAGTTGACTTCAACGGTAGCAGATGCAATGTCATGATGTTAAACTTCAATGGATAAGCATACGATAATAGGTTGTTTCTCAGGGGAACAGATCCTCTGTCTAATATTACCCTGTCTTATTCTGTCCATGAAATCTCAACCATTTATTTTGTGGGACTCAGCGGGGTCCACGCGGGACCTACACAGAGTTCACATAAATAAACGGCTGAGATTCATTGGACACAATAAAACACCATAATATTGGACAGGAGATCTGGACTTGTTTCTCAGAGTTCTAACTAATGGGTTATGGCCAACAAAAACTAACACAGGCATAATAATTCCCTATTTGAACTTTAAATATAAATGTCTCTTTTTAAAAAAACTTACTTAAATTGAAATTAATATTTTTATTCGAGAATTGATTAAGATTATTTTTACAATACAAATTATTTATTTAAATGTTACAAATATTTAAATCAAATTAAAATTTTAAAAATAAAAAAATATATTTTGTCAATTAAATATTTCAAAGTTTGGAAAAATGACATCCAAAAAGTGTCTATTTTTAGTTATTGGGATCGTTTAAAATTAGTTCAATCCAAAATATGAAAATAATGAAAAAGTTTGAAGATATACTAAAATCGACGAATGATCTTTTGATAAAAGCTAAAATATAAATGTAATCTTTAACTTTTTGAAACATTCAATTAAATCCCCAACATCATAAAGAGAACAATTTAGTAATTATTTTAAGAACAAAATATTTTATGATATGTCATACATTTTTGATAAATAAGTATTGGATTATTTTCTTTTATAATTTTTTGTGTTTAATCAGATAGTTTAAACTATGCTGTTATAATCAACGTTAAGATTTATTTGTAAACTAATATATTCCCATTGGAGGTGATCCTTCAACTGACGGAGGATTGATAAAAGACGAGGCCCATCCAAACTACTATGAAGGCTTGAACAAGGTAGACCCGATCAAACCTACAGTCACAAACTAGGGCTCCAACGATTGCAAGATAAAACAATAATAAGATATAACATTCCCTGGCCAGCGCATCAGTTGGATGTTGATGAATCATGGTGTTCAGCTGTAGGTGCAACCAATTGATGGGAACAGCAGTATAAGTTCAAAAGAGTAGTTAGTCTCGTTGAATAATTGGTACCATATCATTGGAATGATAGTACATATCCTGTTATATGCTGTGAACTAACTCATTAGGGCCCGCTACAAATAAACTTTCCCCACTTAGCCAAGAGGAAATATATATTTACGTACACGATGATTATTGGACTGAGTCTGAATTTGGTTGATCAAATCGGCAAACTTGAATGAAATTTCAGTAGATGAAGCCAAAGAAGGTTGTTAAAACTTATTTGTAAACTTGAATGAAATTTCAGTGGTTACCAATTGCTTTCACATTCAATCGATCTTCCCCACTCACTTTGTACGGTGGACTTATGAAGCTATCCCATTCTCGTAATTATCTCAATCCACTGAGGTTCTTTTCTTTTTTAAGAAACAACCTTTCTTTTTTTTTTTTTGAGAAGGAGAAAGTACGAAAAAGCATCAATAATCTCTGTGACATTATTTTCGTATTATTCTTTTCCTTAAATTTTTTTAATTTAAATTTCCAATCTTGATCACTAACAATGAGAATTTGTGTATAAAAATAAAGTAAATTACAAATATAAAAAGATATTTATAGAAGAATATTTTAAAAAAAAAGCAAATGAGATTTCTTAAGCAACTACTTAGCCAACAGGACAGTTGCAGTGATTATTAGACTTTTTATGAGATATATATTTCTCTTACGAAACATGTAATATGTATAATTTTGTTATTAACACGTAACATATATTAAGTGATGATAAGTATTATTTAACAGTGATTATTAGATATGTTATGAGATATATATCTCTTATGAAACATGTAACATGTATAATTTTGTTATTAACACGTAACATATATTAAGTGATGATAACTATTCTTTAACATAAGTTTTTACTTCAAATCATGACACATCATATGATAAAAATGTATAGTAACAACAATGCTAATTCTATATTAAATAACTTCTCATATTTTTTCAATTTTAAAGTAAAAAGTATATTTCAATATTTAAAGGAAAATTCTTTTATTAAATTTGTTGAGTATTTGAAAAGAGAATGGTATCAAAGAAAACGAAAAAGAATTAAAATTTTTTAACAAATATCGGTTAATGTGCATAGATAGGTACTCAAAAGTTAGAACAATTGTTTTTCAACATATTCATAAAATAGGGTGACAACAAGAATTTATATTCAAACCCCTACCCAATACAATTTTACATTATTGCTCATATATCACACTCTAAACTATTTTATACATCACTCTAATAAGAATTAGAGTTCTTCCAATGCAATAATTTCTCCAACATCCGTCATTTGTAGATTAGACAGTCTATTACAAAGACTATCTGAGACATGATTATATCTCAAGTTGTGTCTAATACTATATCTCTTCAAAAGAAAACATGAGAAAAAATATATTCATATTATAGATTGTGTACTCCACTACTTCTTTTTAATGAAGAACACAAATATAGATATACTTGTGTTTCAAACTTTATATATTTTGGTAACTTCTTGACCATTCAGCACACCTTTGAGCAACTTATTTAACGAGTTGTTTCTTTGGTATATAATTCTAGAGTAAAAAGTGTTCTAACACGACGCCATGATTTGGTTCATATTCAATTAAAATACTCTAAGATACGTAAATATAATATATGATTCACACATAACAATCTCCACTTTGACAAATATATATCCAAATAGGTTAGGTTATGATGTCATGTAACATCAAAAGACATTGTTCAAGACCAACCGATGTTTAAACTTCTCTGCGGTAACTGTCTTTTCAACATCTCATTTGTATATCCAATGTGTGAATCCTTTTTAACAAGATCTGACCCAGATGCAACCAATTTCCTAATCTTGTGAAACTTCACATTGATATGCTTGGTCCAAATATGATAAACTTCACTCTTTGTCAAATAAATGGCACTTTAACTATTACAATGCACTTGAATCCAAAATTATTCAATACCTACTTCCTTATTTAAAAATGTAACTTATACTGCTTCCTTAACAACATTAGCCATTACCATATTGTAATTAATTTTAATTGTAGACATTGCATCTATAGATTGAATTGTTAATTTCCAATATTAGGTTATCTTATAAGAGTAAAGATATACCATGTAGTAGACATCATATTATCTAAATTGTCTGCATAATTTAAATTTACAAATCTGACAACTAAAGGAACTATTAAGCATATCATTTTCTGATGTACCTATTAAAAATCTATTTGATTGCTTATGAGTATTGTCTTCCATATTTCACTATAAACTTGCTAACCTGACTAATAGCATGAGCCAAATCTAGCTTAGTATAAGCCATCATGTACATCAAACACCTCATACCACTAGCATATGGACCTTTAGACATATCTTTGATATCTGAATCTATCTTTGAGCAATAATCTAAGAAAGAAATGGTAACAACAAACTATTAGCTCAAAAGCTCTTTAAGGTTTACAATAGGAAAAATTATACTAAGAATTATGCTATTAAATTTGATTACATAAGGCATGTAACTCAATTAGTTCGAACTTTATTTTGCATTTGCTAGAAGTTTTTAGGTTCCCTACAACTTTCATATCACTTGGATGACCATTATATCTCTACTACTTCTTTTTATGTCTTAGTTAATAGAGAGCCAAAAACTTAATTAAAGATTGAAGAGGTCAAATGCAAAGAGATTAAATCTCCCCTATACTTGTTTATTCTCTGTATAGAAGCTTTAACTAGGTTAGTGGAGCACAACATCAATTAGGGTACTAAATTCAAATACCATAGTTAATTTAATAAGATTGGATCAGTTAGTCTCTCATTTACCATTTGATTACTTTAATTCTCAAGGAATGATAAATAAGCTAGTAACCTAATGGCTTCTCTTTTTACATTCAAAGAATTTTCAAGATTATCTATCAATATAAGCAAGATCATCTTATAGTTTTTACTAGTGAGAACATATATAGCACGATTGCTATACTTAACCTCTACTCTCCAAATCAAAGATCCTCCTTTCATAGACTTAGCCTTTCCTATTTCCACCAAGAAACTTCATTATAAGGATTGCATACCTTTGTTTGAAAAGATTCAAAAGAGATGAAGTAATTTAATGCAACAAAGCTTTATCATTTCCAGGTCAATTACAATTGATATACTTTGTTCTTAACTCTCTCCATACTTACTAATCCTCTTATGCTTCCCTTTTAAAATGATTGATTTATATAATAGAAAAGATATATAGATGCTTCTTATAGTTTGAGGGATATAAAAAAAAATACTTAGCTAAGGTTAGTTAGTTTAAGGTCTATAAGCCTTAGGTAGAAGGATGACCTGCAACTATACCAATCAAAATCAGTAATAAAGTACTAATGGAAAAGAGAATATAGAGATTATTGACAAACAAAAAGTCTCAATAAGTTATATGGACCTATACCTACTTCCTAAAGGGTAAAAGCCTTTAGGGGATGGATACCTAACGTTCAGCTTCATGGTTCCTTTCCTAGTTGCTTATAGTAGACACAAAATGTAAAGTGGGAAAAGGACAATTAGCTTCTCTATTTTTTAATAACCAGAAAAATTGGGGCTATTAAATAGTTCATATTTAATGCCTAGCTAGAATTCTGAATTACTTCTGAGGCTAAAATTTTCTGATTAGCACCAATCATTAGTCCAATTGCCCAACTGATCTTGTGCACGTTTTGTCTTACGATAGCCCCGATCTTAAAGCAAATGATTTTTATATTTGGCTTAAATATCCTTAGGAAAATTTAGAAACCATTAACGTACAGATTTTTCCAGACCCTAGGGGCAAAAGCTATCTTAGTACATCATTATCTTGAGCAATAGCTCTCTCCCAAATGTATCACTCTTCATTTGGCTAGTTATTAAAAAAGGAGTTTCCATATTAGACATGTTAGGCTTTCTTAATAGGTCTCCAACTTGTTTACTTTATAAAAACCAACTTGAAACTCTTCCCCGCCTCTTCCTTAATTTTGATTTCTCAGTTACCATATGGAGAAAATTTGTAGCCATCTATCAGCTCAACACTACCAGGTGTAACCATAAAATCCTTGAATGGATATGTTCTGATAGGGAAATCAATAAGGAAAATAAAGCTATCTATATATCAGCTTTTGGTTCTTTTATGTATATCATTCGGAAAGAAAGAAAAAGAAACAATAGATTCTTCAAGGGAATTAAAAGCTCCAAAGAATATGTTCTTGCAAATCTAACGTTATGTATAAAAGAGCAGCTTTTGACTAATCAAATCACTAAAGAGTGTAAGAATGCAATTACGTCCTCATAAAATATAGTCGACCAATTGCCATAAAACTAGCCCTGGTATTAAAGTTCTTCTCTTAGCCTTTGTCTCTTCTGAAAGGAAAGAAACTAGAGAGTGAACTCACACTACTAGAGCATAATCTATAAACTATTTAGCTGATCATGCAATATATGGTTAGTTTTCAAATCAGATGTTTTGATCAAGATTTTATCTCTTCTTTAAAAACATTGATGCCTTCCAAGGCTTGGTTTTTTATATGTTGTACCTCCTCTCTTAATACAATTTTTATTTAAAAAATTTTATACCAGAAACCTTACATGATTTTAAAAGTTTTATGAAATATTTCAAAAAGATATCTAGATGGAAGTTACGCCTTGATTTTAATTGAACGATTAAAAAGAAAATATGTCTAATAAAATCAATTTTCATAAAAAAATATTTTAAATAGAATTAGTTTATTTTTAGAATGATCATAACCATTTTAAGTCATTATTCATAGAATTATCTCAATTTTTCACATGTACCAGATCTAAAAGTATTTAATTATTTCAAATTCTCACATGTACCATGTCTAAAGTGTTTAGTAACTTAATACTTTTTAAGTATATATTTACAAAATAGAATTTAATCTAATTTAAATTAAATTTATTTCTCTTACATAATTATTTTAATTTAATTTTGAATCACTTAAAGAGCATACCAGATGATATATATATGTTGCTTACAAAATATGTAACAGTGACTAATTAATAATAAGTTTGAAATTATTATTGAATTACAATAACTCTTTTATTATCATGTATAAAATATGTTAGAATCATTGATATTAATAATTGGATTCCATTATTATTGTTTATATCGTTGGTATTGCTGAAGTTGACAATTATACTTGTTCATGGTATAAATTAGAAATTTAAATTTTTAAAAATTTCATTGTAATCTTCTTTAATAAAACTACAATTTTAGAATATGAGTAAGAAACTCAAATTTTATTAAAATCTTTAATATACGTTTAAACTGCCCATGAAATTAGCTCTTCAATAAGAGAACGGCTCTTGGTCATCAACAAGCTAGCTTAAGGAAAAATGCAGCATATTATTATTATTATTATAAATTTTGAATTTATTATTATTATTGTACAAAATTAATTTTTTGATTATTATATTTATTATCATTATTATACATAATTAAGTTTCT
>JANKYF010000226.1:54552815-54564652 GCA_029829435.1 Erythroxylum hondense | reverse complement strand
AATGTGCCCGTCACTGGGACAGTTTCAGGCGCACGGTCACAACAACGAAATGAAAATGGAAAGTGTCACATGTGCATTGCATATGAAAATGATTGAATGTGGACTGTGTGAAGGGCGAGATGCCCTATATGTGTAAACTGAAAGTGTATGCGATGAATTTGAATGTGTTATTGTGCAATGCTATGTGGACTGTTTGTGTATGCATGAGTTGGGTGGACCATCGATGATGGTTTCTCGCTGAGTTCGCAAACTCACCCAACATTGCAACTATTTTTCAGGATATTGAAGAGTACCCCCGTTAGCCAAACGGGAGTACATCTACTGCATTGGAGTCGGAGTATAGGGTCGGGATCAGTTCGCATCTGCATTAGGGCTATTTGGTTTATGTGTAAAAGTTGTATTTCCGCGCTTGTTATTGATTCAAAAATGTTTTAAAAATGGCATACTGAGTTCTGAACGGAATTTGAGTTCGGTAGCATACCACTTTCGAGTGGTGCGGACTCGGATATCACCCACGATATCGGGTTCGGGTCCTGCGAAAGTGGGGTGCTACATTTACCTAGTTCGGATCCCATCCTGATCAAAAACACCCATTTTCTCAACCATTCTCATTATATCATCCGGTCCAAATTCCAGTCACAAAATCTTCTTTATCTTTTCACCTATTCTTAGAACCAAAAAATTTTCAAAAACAAGATTGTTCTACAAATCCAGGCCTACAATTCACCTGTTAACCATTTTACCTAGTTTGAATTTCAACCTTACCAAAAATGCCAATTTTCTTAACCATCGTCATTCTATCACCCAAGTCAAACAGATTCCTAAAAAACTTTCCATACTTTTCAACCGTTCAGCTGGTTGAGACGAACCTTAAGATGAATTTGTAGTTCACAAAAATTTCTACAAACCTATTTCATTCATCAAAACCAAATTCCCAACCCATAACCCAAAAAATGACTTTCAAACACCTAGTTCTCAATTCACCTGATAAAACTCAAAATCATCCACGCATCTCCCATGACCACCAATCTAGTTCCATTAATGTTTAGCTCCAATTCTCCATCATGTAGAGCAATAGAATGGTGACATATGTAGCTTTATAAATGGTGACACATATAGCCTTACAATTGGTGGCATTCGTAGCCTTACAATTGGTGACATGTGTGGCCTTACAAGTAGTGACATATGGGGGCTTAAAATGATTGACATGTGGCCCCTAAAGTAAGTGACACATGTACCAATAGAATAGTAACATATGGACCAATAGAAGGATAACATATGTACCAATAGAATGGTGACACATGGACCAATAGAATGGTGACACGAGGATTAGTTTGACCTTCTTGAATTTTTTATAGAAAATAGATGAAAAGGCAATAGAAGTAAGAGTTAAGGTCTGCCATGAGGTTAGAAGAGGGATAGTGGATGGACCATCTTCCTTCTTACATTATCAAAAACCCAAATTAACATGATAATATTAGGTGATTGGACTTTTCATATATCCATCTTAAAATAAATGAGAAGAGTCTCATTTAATGGCTTCTTTATGTTTGATTAAAGAAATGTGAGATGCATTGGATGCTTCCCCTCTTCTCTCTTATCATGCATAACCGAAATTAGGAATGTAAGAAAAGGGTTCTTGCATTGTTTTGAGTTTTGACCAATTCTCTCCTCTCACTATGCATAGTCGAAACTTAGTATGAAAAGTGTCTCATTGTTTCCTTCTTTCTCCTAAGAAAATACTCCTCCAAAGTGTTTCTTCTCCTTTCTCACCAAAGGATTTTGTTAACCAAGTTGTCCTAGGAGAACAAGAGGTAAATCAAATTGGTTGAGGATGCGACAACAAGGAGAAGATAGATTGACAAAGCAAATGATTTGGATACAAGAAGAAGGAGAGGATAGCGCAGCAAGGAATTAAAGCTGTAGCAAAGGAGTCGGTAATACTCTTCATCTTGTTTATGTCTATTATTATCCTTATAACATATCATGTATAGATTGACATGATAATTTAGATATATTGCTTCTGCTACAGATAAGATTTCTAAAAAGTTTTGAAATCTACCTGTTCTCCAAATATGGCATGCTTTCTTTTTCTGATTCAACAAAAATAAAAGTTGCTATAGTCTTATGGATAACCCATATGCTTCTCCCTTTAAGGAAATAAAACCATAACCACCTTATCCATAACATTTTCATTTCTTTAAGAATCCACCATAAGCGTTTCAATATGAGGATATGGTTGGTGATTTTCACAGAAGGGATATTTAGCCCACCTTCTTCCTTTGGGAAGAAAAATGTTAGACCATTTAACATTGGCACTACCTTTAATTCCTATCATTTGGTTCCATAAAAAAGCCTTGAGTAGTCTTTCAATCGACTTGATGACACCTTTAGAAAGAAATATGTGAGAGCTCCAACGAATATTTAATGAGCTAAAAATCAATTTGATGAGTTGAATATTCCCAGCAAAGGAAAGGAATTGATTAACCCAAGATCCTTTTTTAAATTTTCTCAACAAAAGGATAACATTAGAGATTGTTATCTAGTCAAAACTGGGAGGCCCGGATAAAGTAAAGGTGGTGCTTTCTCAACCATTCCAATAAACAAAATTATTCGAGAGGCCACTGAAGCAACTCCTTTAGGAAGGATAAGATGACTCTCGTTGAGGTGAATGCTCAAACCCGAGAGTTCTTTGAACCTAGCAAGAGCTTTTATGAAACTGCGAACTAATTCAAGTATGGCTATGCCAAAGAGTAGTAAATCATCTACAAAGGAGAGGTCAATTAAACCAAGTTTATTACACTTCGAATGGTATTTGAAAGTAGTGTTTAAGGACAATTCATGCTGGATGATAATGTTAAGCATCTCCATGCACATGATAAAAAGGTAGGGGAAATAATATCCCCTTGCCTCAGTCCTTTTCCAACCTTGAAAAAGTTGGAAAGGCTGCCAGTGATCAAGAACGAATAGGTGACTTTATGCTATGTTTGGTTAGATGTAAGGTTTTTAATGGAAAGGAGTGGAATGGAATGGTTTATAATAGAATGGAATATAAATGGATGTAATATTAGAAAATTGTTGTTTAAGAGGGATGGAATGGTTCATAATGTAATATAGTAAAATTTTCTTTGGAAAAAGGATTCATAATTTAATATAGTGAAATATTGTTTATCATTTTACATTGCATCCTAAACTCTCTAAATCGAAAATAGCTTATTTTTATTATTTAGGATGGAATGAGATGTAATGTGAAACCCTCCCTTTCCATCACATTCCATTCCATTCCATTATAAACCTTCCCCTCAAATGATGGCATAATATTTCATTCCATTCTATTCCATTTCATTAATAACCACTCAATCAAAAATAGCCTTAGAGACACATTCCTTAATCCAATTGGTGAAGATAGTGGAAATCCAAATGCTTGCATCGTCTACCATAAAAGACTCCAATGCACATTGCCAAACATCTTATAAAAATCAACCTTGATAGTGCAATTTGGAGGTCAATTGCTCGAGAAAATCCCTGGAATAATTCTTGCACAACCAGAATGTTATCACCAATTTGTCAATTGTAGATAAATGCCCCTTGATTTTCACTAATGAGTGGGATGAGAGCAGTTTTCAATCTAGTTGCAAGGATCTTTGATATAAGTTTATAAAGGAAATTTGTGCAAGATATTGGTATGAACTCACTAAAGGAAGTGGGTTTAACTATTTTCAGGATCAAACAAAGGAAAGTTTGATCGACCTCCTTATGAAGCATGCCATTAGATAAAAAAATCTTCCACTACTTTCTTAATAAAAGAACTTGTAATGTCCCATGTATTCTAATAAAAGAAGCCGTTGAAACCATCTCGAATTGGTGCTTTCGTGCCATTCAACTATGACAAAGATTCCTCGATCTTCTTATCATCGACAACCTTAGTTAACAGATCAATGGCTTCCTGGTTTATTTTCTTGGAATTGAAATCCAAGTTGTAAGTGATCGATTAGTAAATCATTCTTCATAAATAGTCATTATAACGACTACTTTACGCGTCCAATGACTATTTGAAGTGCTTATGAATAAAAATAGGCCAAAATTAAATTGCCGAAAGAATTTTAAGCATACCAAAGTGTTGTTAAGTATCTTAAAAGAATGGGAGATTTATTGAGCCTTAATTAATTAATGTGAGTAAGAAAGAGAGACTTTGAGTTTTATATGATTATATGATAGAAGAAATTAGCAGGATATACATTATTTTAACTCTTCTTGACTTTCAATAAAATTTGTAAAAGATTTTTCTTCACTCGTGTTAAAATAAGACCATTACAAGAGTTCATTTTACTTATAACAAAGATTTTATATTCAGCCACTAAAAGAAGATAAGAAATTTTTAAGTAGACTTTACTGTTTTGCTAATATTATAAAGCAATTTTGTATTTCTATCTTTTATTGTTATTATTATTATTTATTAAACTATCATAATTATTTATCATGATACTCCATTTATTTATTAAAATTTTAAATATATCAATAAGTGAACATATACAATAAAAGCATGGACAACTTTTAATTGATTAACTTGCATGGTTCCGTTAAATATGTTGGCGCGTAAAGTGTAGACAGAATTTAATGCGTTGTTTTGAATTTGTAAAGTCAAGTTTTGAAGGTTGGGCCTCATTCCCTCGTGCTTTCTACCCGTCAACCCTACCTCACGACGTCACCCTGCTTTACTATGTAGCTATTAGGTATTGAGTCTGGTGGCTTTATCCCCGTCACGTGAACACCTGACCATCTGTCTTCTCTCCCAATCCCATGTCATGTCTATACAGTTTCAAGTTATATATCGTAAATCTTACTCTCTTAGACCAACTTCACCTGTGGTTACGGACTTTGTCTATAAGAACCCCCGTGAAACAATTGTTTCGGACACAATTGTAGCAATTTGAATCGTTCGACTAAAGAAGATAAAGTGAGGGGCTGTCATTTTGTAACTGAACTTCTGTGCTATTGTGTGTTTGCGTGTGTGTGTGATAGATTATGTTTTTAAGATTCTAAAGAGCGAAATAGACGCTACGTAAACAGCTTTGTGATCATCGATCAAAATGGTGGCTACAGTGGTTTCAAGAGTTGAGATCCTGTCAAGCAGTGGGATTCAATCAATCCCAAATGAGTATGTCCGTCCGCAAGAAGAGCTCACAAGCATCGGAAACATCTTCGAGGAGGAGAAGAAAAATGAAGGGGCCCAGGTTCCAACCATCGACTTAAAGGAAATAGATTGTGAGGACAAAGAGGTTCGCGACAAATGCCGCGAAGAGCTAATAAAAGCAGCAAAAGAATGGGGTGTGATGCACCTTGTGAACCATGGTATTTCCGATGACCTCATCGACTGTGTCAAGAAAGCTGGCGAGGCTTTCTTCAACCTTCCCGTGGAGGAGAAAGAAAAATATGCAAATGATCAAGCCACCGGTAAGATTCAAGGTTATGGAAGCAAGCTAGCTAATAATGCTAGTGGCCAACTGGAGTGGGAGGACTACTTCTTCCATCTTATTTTTCCTGAGGACAAGCGGGATTTGTCCATTTGGCCAAAGATACCCAGTGACTATATGTAAGTTTAAGTAACTTATTATCAGCATCAACTTTTTAATTTCTCTGCTTACTTGGTTATGTGATCATGAGTCTGGCTCAGTAATTTTATAGCAATAGGTACATATATTCCCTCATATTAAATTTCTTTATATATCCACATAAATATAATTAATACATACTTTTTTTTCTATATGTACATTTTTGTTTGGGTAACGTATTTTTTTATCACGAAGTAAATAAACAATAACCGATTTGTTCTAGTTCAAACGTAAGTCATCTTGACTAAATACACATGACGACGATACAATTGTTCCCTTGGCAGAGAGGTCACAAGCGAATATGCAAAGCTCTTGAGAGGTCTGGCAACTAAAATTCTGTCTGTACTATCAGTTGGCCTGGGATTAGAAGAAGAGCGACTAGAAAAAGAGGTTGGTGGAATCGAAGAGCTTCTACTTCAGATGAAGATCAACTATTACCCTAAGTGTCCACAACCAGAACTGGCCCTAGGCGTGGAAGCTCACACAGACGTGAGTGCACTCACTTTCATACTCCACAACATGGTCCCTGGACTCCAGCTTTTTAAGGAAGGCAAGTGGGTGACAGCCAAATGTGTTCCAAACTCCATTATCATGCACATCGGAGACACAGTTGAGATATTGAGCAATGGTAAGTACAAAAGCATTCTACACAGAGGCCTTGTGAACAAAGAGAAGGTGAGAATATCATGGGCAGTTTTCTGCGAGCCACCTAAGGAAAAGATCATCCTCAAGCCCTTGCCGGAAGTTGTCTCGGAGGCCGAACCAGCGCTGTTCCCTCCTCGTACCTTTGCTCAACACATCCAACACAAGCTGTTCAGGAAAACTCAAGAATCTGCTGGCACTCAGGTCTCCAAATAATCGGGAGGTTGCTCTGTACTTCTTGTTTTGATCTTATCGTGCATGCTTAATGCTCCTTATTATGATGTTCGAAATTATTATATGTCAAGTTATTAAATTAAAAAAAAAAGTTCTTGAGGACATGGCTGTGTTTGTCCTCGACTATTAGAATCTATCTGCGTGCTGCTGTTATCGAAATAAAGATACTATTAACAATTAAGTAGTTGCTTATTAAGCCAATATCTTAATAAGGAGAAGGTGAAAAGCAAGAAGTTGACAACTTGATTAATACCACAGCGTATGTTTGCTTTGACCCAAAAAATAAAATTAATTGTCGGGTAATTTAACTCGCGTGACCTTACCAATGAAATAAATTGACCTTGCTGTATTCTTACTTAACGAAGTACGTGAAAGTAATTAAGAGTGCGCACTATTAGATTAAAATATAAACCTTCACCCGTAACTGGACGGTCCTCTCTTACCACATCTACAAAGAAACCAATTGGAGTGCCGACTGGTTCGCGAACTTTGCTGTTTCCTTTAATCTTGGCATTATCAATTTTGTAACTACACCTCACAGGTGCCTTTCGGTCCTCCTCGAGGATATCATTGGGGTTAGCTTCCCTTGCTTCATTATGTAATTGTTAACTCCCTTTTTATGCAAAAAAACAAAGAAGAAGATATATATATACACCTTCACTTTCAACTATGTTTGTTCGACCTACGTACAATTAAAGCGTTAATTCCGAACGTATCTTCCATTATTTCACTGTCTCCAATGTTGTTGCACTTATTATGGGATTGAGATACAAGTATGTACTTAAATCTAAAGGTTCCTACGAGGATACTATTTAAGAAGAAGAACAACGATTGAGTGCTTGGCAAAGAGAACAAAACAGATGAACAATCATATAGCTAAACAAAGTATTCCCTTTCTTCTGTTAAGGTGAGTATAAGACAAATAGTTATTATTATTCAAAACAAAAACAACTACAAAGTGTTCAGAGATGGTAATTAAACCCGAGTTCGACTCGATCCATTCAAAATTAACAAGTCAAATTTGAAATAGTTGAGTATTAAGTAAGGCTCAAGCTACCAAGGCTCAGAAGGTAGCTCAGCTCAACTCGAAGCTTAACAATTAGGTTATTTTCTATTTTTTAATTTAAAAAAGTAAAAATAATCAGTTCAATTTTGATTTCCCAATGCTTGGCCTGGCCAAAAAATTGTATATCGGACTCTAAAGACCGCTCTCTCATTGTGTGTTTATGTATATATATATATATATATAGCTCGGGTAAGTGATATATATGGCATAAGAACAGGGTAAGTGATATCCACTCATTAAATCCATTATTCTCTTTTTAGTAAAATGGTTTTTGGGAAGATATTGTTTTGAAAAGCAGTTGGAAGTGAATGCAATTGCAACCAAATCTCACCGACGAGTCAAGGATAAAAATCAAGAACAAAGAAAGAAGAGTTTGATCAGGCTGTGGGGGTTAGGTTGTGGTCCAACTTCTTGCTATTAATGAACCACCAGTTTGTTAAATTGGAGAGGAGAAACGGCCCCAAGCGAACTTTCTAACGCCTGTCAGCGTACGAATGCGTCCGCAATCATTATAATTTCTTTTCAAAAAATTCAAATAATATCAAATTTGAGACTAGAAGTTTCCAATAATCACGGGGATACGACTTGAGATCGGAACATGGCGTGGGCTCGGGAGAGTCGGTGGATCCAAGAGGGTGAACTGGGCTGCAAGCGGCGTCATCTCTGGTTGTTTGCACGGTAAACATAGGGTAAACGATAATTGAGTAATCTTAAAACAAAGACAGGCGCTTGTCTTGCCTTTATCCGTGTCCAGCACCTATCCTCGGTTGTTCTACCAACTTTCCATATTTATTGACATCTGCAAGTTAAAGTGACTATAATATATTTAATTAAAGAAAGTTGCAGTCAAGTATGTGTTTTCTTCGTAAAATTATCTCTTCTACCAACTTCCATATTTATTGACATCTGCAAGTTAAAGTGACTAAAATATTTTCAATTAGAGAAAGTTGCAGTCAAGTATGTGTATTCTTCTTAAAATTATCTCTTATAAGATAATAAACTATCTCTTACAAGATAACAAGCACTACAACAAAAATGTCATTTAATGACAGAAATTACTAACAAAAAATGTTTAGATTATGTTGGTAATATAAATTAACGAGATAATTAACCGATGGACAAAAGCGTCGTTAAAACGGCCGTAAGTAAATTTACTAACGGACATATTATGTAACCGTCAGTAAATATATTGACGGATGGTTATGATTGTCTGTAAATTTACCTACGAATTTTTCCTTTTCATCGGAATATTTTCCAATGATATTGGTTATTCTGTCAGTAAGATTTCCGATGGTTATGATTGACCGTCGGTGAGTATACCAACGGTTCAGAAAATCCTGACGGTAAAGTTGGCGACGATTGTGAGTATTATCGACAAAACAAAGAGAAATTGTCGGTAAATATCTTATATTTTACTGACGGTTTATGGTGTTATGTTGGTAAATATTGTGGAATTTCAGCTCTAGCCTTGTTTTTGACACTTTTCTTCAAGTGATGCAAATACCTATATTAGCGAAGAGGGTTATTACAATTTAGTTGCTAAAACATGTTATTACTTTAATTACAATCATTTTTGTTGAATTACCTCTCAAATAGATATATCCATCGATATTAAACTGGATTAGCTAGTTTTGCCTCATGTGCTAAATGCACAGGTAGATGTTCCATACAATCAAAGAAGCTTAGAAGAAAAATCTCTTTTAACTTGCACAAAATTACTGAAATTTTCTTCTCTAATTTTTCCATTTCAACCAATCTCAGATGACGTTAAACTTTTGAAAAACAAACTTAATTTGGTTATTACTTCTCAAACCTTGTTTGGTAGCAACTCCCGAAATGCAATTGGAATTAGCCTTTGCATAAACGCACGACAATCATGACTTTTCAAGCTAAATTATTTGTACTTCCTCATGTCCACACACCTTGCCAAGTTTGAAACATAACCATCGGAAAACTTTAGACTTTAAAACCATTCACACAATATTTCCTTTTGGTTTTTGTCCAAAGTATAACACGCTTTCGGATATTTACTGATATGAACATCTTTATGTAACTCATTCCTTTTACAAATAAGTTGCAAATTAGCTCTTGATTTTGCATTGTCTTTTGTCTTCCCTTCAATGTTAGTTATGGTATTGAACAAATTGTCAAAAAAAAATTCAATATGCATCACATCTAGATTATAACGTATTAAATTAGTTTTCCATTATGACAAATCCTAAAAGATGCTTTATTTTCTCTAACCAAAGTTTTTACTAACACTTGTATTAATTTCATTATCATCAAATTCTATAACTTTCAACAAGCCTAATTTCTTAACCTCCTACAAAATCTCTTCACTAGCTTTGTAAGGGGGAGGCGGTGTTTTTACATCCTATTCTTAATGAACTTTTGTTTATTGCGTCTAAATGGATGATCTGGAGGAAGAAATTTCCTGCAATTATCAAACCAACATGTTTTGCCCCCGTTTGGAAGATAAAACGTATCAGAATCATTTCCGCAATAAGGACAAGTCAATTTACCTACTGTGCTCCATCCAGACAACATAGTATATGCCAAAAAATCACTAATGGTCTACATCAAAGCCGCTCTCAACATAAAATTCTATTTCAAAGACACATTATATGTTTGAACATCATATTCTCAGAGATGTTGCAATTTAGATATCAATGGTTGTAAAAATACTTCAATTTTATGCTTCAGACTTGTAGGCCCTGACATAATCGCTGCAAGAACATATATGCGCCTAGCAAATTATAAAGAGTAATTATGATTGGTCATGATGAATATTACTAGCTGGATTGACCAAAAGGTTGGAATCCATCCGTTGACAATCCCAACCTAACATTTCAACTTTCAACTGCAAACTTAAGATGGGTGTCATTGAAATGTTTCCGTGCCAGTGCATCTGATAGATGACTCATTATTCCATCTTCCTGTTCGTGTTCATTATGCTATCTCATGTGAGATGTAGTAACATCATAATCATATAGACTTTAAAGTCTCGGAATTAGCGAGAAATAATACATTCGCTTCCAGGATACTAATTTCTGTTTTATAGAACGCTTTCTAGACTTGAACCTAGATTGACCACAAAATTTGAACTCTTGTAATTCCACATCATCTGCTTAATATAACATACATCCCAATTTGCAACAATCAATCTTTTTAACAAACAAACCAAGACCCCTAATAAGTTTCTTTATATTGTAAAAACTATCATCCATTGTATGATCAGGAGGTAATGATTCATTATACCATTCAAGAATTTTACCAAAACTATGGTCTAAAATATGCCCTTCAAACTTTATGTTCAATATTCTAGCAATTGAAGATAATTGGGTCATTATCTCATAATTTGGCCGTAATTTTTGGTCAGCTGACTGTAGTATTTCAAAAAACTGTTTTGCATGTGGGTTTGATTCTTCTTCAAGATTTTCCATATTTTCCCAAAAGGTATAACCGGCTGTATCGTAAACCATTTGCATATAAGGATTTTCATTTCCATATAAATTATTTGTTCTAAATCCAATCCCCCCTTCAAACTCATTTAAGTTCACATATGATTATACTTGATTACCCCTTGAGGTGCTACAAATCAATGGTTTCCCACGTCATGTCTACTCAAAATAATTGGGGACATACCCTTTTCTCAGCAAATGCCCATTAACTTCATCAATAAGAAGGAAACGAATGTGTTCGCACTTTTTATCATAGACACCTGATCTTTGGGCCATCCATATATGCAGGTTGAGAATATGCATAATGAATAAAAACTTACTCAGGATTAATGAAACCATCAAGTGTTAATCGTCTATACGTCCAAGATCTATCAACATTACTCATTTCTGCAAAACTATTAATTTAAAATAGTGATTCCATAGTTAGTATCATTCATGTTCACCAAAGTTTACAAAACATCTAAACTTTACATAACATCCCCTAAGTATTAACCACTTAAATTAATCACCAAAGATTACACTTGTGAATCAAGAAAACAAGTTCTCTTTGTAAGTCATAGGCTCGTAGTATTTTTCACTGATAACCCTCATGGAGCTACATCACGAGTTACGAGTTAAGGTTTATGGGTTAAGATCAAAATTATTTATTAACTGCAGATCAATTTTTTTTGTAATCATATATGTTAGAAGAGAATTAATGTTAGAAGTTTGATATTTAACCTAAATTAAATATGTACTAATGCGAAATATAATAAGTATTCATAACAATATGAATACTTACTTTAATAAATTATCATAACATACACAAATTATCTACTATTT
>JANKYF010000226.1:54503670-54516970 GCA_029829435.1 Erythroxylum hondense | reverse complement strand
AAACACTAAAAAAATGGAAAGATCAAGAAAAAACTAAAAAGAAACAATTGCAAACAAATCTGTATAGAACACCAGTTAAAATTGGAAATGAAAAATAAAGCACTGTACTCCTTAGTAACAATGTCAAAATTGACAATGCATTGTAACGCTAGTCAAAATAAACTAGACCTATTACTGTAGCAGTAGTGAGTCTAGATTGATCCCAGAGAGAGTGTGTGTAAAGTTTATGAAATGAAGTTAATCAGTGATTAGGTTTTGGGGGTTCGATTTTTAAAAAATAAGAAAATAAAATAAAGCTAAACTAACTAATAAAAGCAAGTTAAAGAAAACATGTAAAAAATGATAAAAGTGGGGAATTCAGAAAGGACCCAATTTTTTGGTTTAATCTCAACCTATACCCGAATTAAACATATTTCATTAATTTGTTCTTATCAAACCTTTCCTAGAAACTATTAATTGTGTGTTAATAATCAACTTGAGTTTTTCTTTAGACATTATTTAATTAATATATGATTATTAATTAAACCTAATCACCAAATAACCTAGGATGTGGTCTCTAGATTCAATTGGGTAGTAGCATTATGAATTAGAAAATTTGATTAATCGAGGCAATGACCACATGTGATGAGTCATTTAACTTAGGATATGTTATCCTTATTGATTACGAACTATTAGTTCCTTCAAATGAATTTCAAATATAACAATTACGAATTATATCGAAATTCTAGCAATGGGTTTATAATAAAATGATCCAATGAATGCATTACAATCATCTTTTCATAATACACAATGGGTTCATGCATAAATAATCGAACTATAATGACAACACAATCATTCCTATACGAAACCCAAATCCATATGCATCAGATAAGACAATCAAATTTTAAAGAGAGAAAGAAACAATAAAAAAGTGAAGGAATGCTTAACTGAGATGTTGGCATTGATGTCACATCTGAACCAGCATTGGGAAGCTATCCCTCTATAGGTCTCTCAAGGTTGAGAGCTTTTCCCCTCTTCTTCTTTAAAACCAAGAGCTACCTAGAAAATGGTCCCCCACCCTCTAGAGAATGTCTCCAGCTGAACGTCCCTCTTTGGAAAAACTCATACATCCCTTCTTATTTCTTAAACCAACGCTAATGTTCTTTTTATTTTCAAAACACCACAACTAGAAACCCTCTTCTCACGTCTTCCTACTATCTCTTGCTATTATATGTTTTGGTCTCATGCTCCCAATGATAACGTTTCACCTCCTAGCTGTTCCTTGCTTTTGTGCTGCATTTTGGCGTGTTGCTACTTCCCATTTATGTTGTTTCATTGTTTGTTGCTTTTTTTTTTCTCCTACTGTGCTGCAATTTGGGCTACTTCATTTTACTCCTATCAGTTGCAACGTTGTCATTTTGGGTTGTTGGCTACTACTAACATGTGAGGCTTCTCCTGTTGTCGTGTAGCTCCTTATTTTCAACATGTGCTAATGCTTCCTTCATGTTGTGATATCATATAGCTTTATGTTGTCATGTCATATTAGTGCTAGTCTTCTACATCTACTTTGCTCCTTCCAAGCTACTGTGTTGTTTTATTTAGTAGGTTCTTAGTTGTCTTCTTTTGGATTGAATTTGTTATCTTCCTACTCTAATTTTCTTTTTCTTAATCTATAAGGATAAGTGAATATTAATCTTCAAAAAATGGCTAAAATATCGTGCTTTCGACTCACTTTAACTTCTTTGCTTCCAAATTGTGCTTAAATTCACATATAAGTCAAAGTGAATATCTTAAACAATTTCATGTCATTAATCACTAAATGTTATGGAATAATTACACAATTAATTAAGCACCTACCGTGCATAAACCAGCTTCCACACAAAACTATGTACATCAGCTATGATGATTGCAAAACTATGTTTGACATCTTAAATTCAAGCCTTCACACCGTTAACCACATGAAGTATAAATCACTCTCAAAAGTTTATCATAAACAATACTTTGTAATGATAATGAGTGTCCCTTAAAAACTACATCTACCTCATTTATATCGTAATCAAATAACCCTTTCTATACAACTTCAGGAGGAAAGACTAATCATGAATATCTTTGCAAAACAAATGCATTTCATCCTTAATAATTTATTTGAACATATCTTTTTATTTTTCTTTTATTTTCTTTTATTTTTTTAATAAAAATTGACAGAAGTTACATTAACATTGGAATTCATTGATAAGACGTAAAATGACGTCCCAATAATTATAACTAAGCTGCACCTATGCATACCCCCACACTTATATTTTTGTGAATCCAAAATCATAAAAAATCAACAAATGCTCCACTAGCTTTGAGGCTTCAGTAGGACATTTAGTTAGGTTAAAAACATGTAATATGGTTAACATAAAAAGAAACGTTAATAAAACTCAAGGGGGCTTAACAAAAGGAAAAATCATATCAATAGGTAGGCTATTTGGATAATGTAGCTTATAAAACAAAGAGTGCCTATATCATTTTCATGTTAATGCTAGTGATTAAAAATGTGTTATCGAATAGAAATTCAAAACAAAATCAAGATGTACATGTCACAAAAGGTTACACATAAACAAAAGACAATGAGATTGATATAGATATGTCAGTTTATAAAGGCTCAAAATCTCACTAGCTTGTGTCTACCCACTAATCAACTATTCTTCTAAAGATAATGTATATTGACCAATTATAAGAGTAAAAATACTCGTTCAAGTTGCCATGAATTTTTCTAGTCAATTGGCTCTCTAATTATGACTATACAGTTCTAGAAGCAATGAAAAAGATAAAATGTTTGTTTGGTTGTTTGATGCTCTCTCTTTTTGTTTGAATAAAAACATGTAAGAAATAAACAAACTTACAAACACATACTAACAAATGTTAAAACATAAAGGAAAATAATTAAACTTCCCTTAGGTTGCCTCCCAAGTAACGCCTTTGTTTATTTTCATTGGCTCAACTCTTTGTTTTCCTCATCATGTGATAAATTGTGGTCTTACTATGTCATAACTTCCACTTTCTCCACTTAGGTTCTTCAGGATAGGGCTTAATCTAATGACCACTAATATTTAGCATCTTCCCTATCTTCAAAATCTTAATCTCTACTAAATCCTTGCACTTTTAAAATATTGCAAATTTCTTTTTAGCCTTATCTTTTTGTTTAATTTCTCAAACCCGCTAGGTAAAGGTGAAGGTTAAGTCTCAGCAATAATTAGGAACTCAATACTCACCTTTAAGCTAAATGATATATCCTTTTCTCCTTCAAACTCCTTAAATTCTTCTTCACATGTAATAATTTGAGAAGTCCTCTTAAGTTTTTCAAGCTCCTTTTCACTCTGTAAGAATTCTGCATTAGTGTACTTTGGATTCACCTCAGGTTTAGATGGTTACGTCTCTCTGTTTTGTGATTCTAGATTATTGATAGCTTCTATGATCTGACCCACTTGGCTTACCAGTTTCTAGAATTTAGACCTTGTATCTTAGTGGAATTGTACTAAATTCCACTATATTTTCAAAGTATTAGTAGCAACAATCTTAACTAGGTCTTCCAGAGAGGTACCTGAGTTGGAATAAGAGGCTTTTGGTTTATGAGACAATTGTTGTGCATCTTATAGCCCATATAAGAAGTAGTTTTATTGGCTATCCCCTCCATAACTAAAGTTCTTATGATAACTCCAAACTTTTTTATAGGATTGGGAATATAAGTTATTAGAAAATTTTCAACTACTAGCATTGACAATATCCAGTAGTGGCACACTCCCTTCACTGTGTCCTTTTTATAGACAAACACAAAAAAATGTTAAAAGATCAGGAAAATTATAAACAAATATGTACAAAACACCAATTAAAATCAAGAAAAATTCTAAAGCATCACACTCCTCAGCAACAGTATCAAAATTCTTGATGAATGTCGAATGCACTATAAAAAAACCAACTTTGTACACTAAGATTTATAGTAGTAGTGATTAAGGATCATATCAACAGGGAGAGTTCGTGTAGCATTTGTAATGAAATAAATTAATGTTTAGGTTATGGGGAATTTGGTTTGGTTTCGAATAAGAAAATAAAGTGAAATTAAAATAATGAAAGAAAATTAAAGCAAATAGTCAAAAATGATAAAATTGATGAATGGATTTTGAATTTGTTTCACAGTTCAATTTCGGCCTACACACGAATAAACATTCTTAATTGTCGTATTATTATCATACCTCTCCTAGAAACTATTAATCGTAGATTAATAATAAACTTTGTTATCCCTGATTTTTCTTCGGGTCATGTTTAGTTAAAACAAGTGCTTGAACTAAACCTAGCTAGCGAGTAACTTAGAATAAGCTCTTTAGATTTAATTAGATAACTGCATTACAGGTTAAGAAAATAGATTAATCAAGGAAACAACCATATAAGCTTGGGTTATTTAACCAAGATTATGTTATCCTTAATGATTCAACACTATTAATTGCAAAAATGTATTTCAACATAACTATTATGTATTGTATTTAAAATTCTAACAATAGGTTTACATACATAAGCAATCTAACAAGAACGATAATAATGACCATTCATAAATGAATGCCTAAATCAATAAGCATAGGATAACATAAATAATCCTTAAAGAGAGAAAGAATAACTATACATAATGAAGATATGCCCAAAATCATTCCTCAACTTTGACTTCACCTCGAAAATGGAAAAAGGAAGCCTAGCCCTCTATGAGTCTCCAAAAAGTCCATGCTTTGCCCCTCATCTTAGTCCAAAAATGATTTATTCCCTTCCTAGTCACTTAAATGTCTCTTTATATGAAAAACTAAGGTCCTATGAAGATGCACGAAAATACAAGAGTTAATCTAGGAGATAAATTTTCAAGGAAAATCAAACCATTCGAGGCATCAAAGGATAATTTTTTGATAAATAGTATTAAAAGAATTTGAAAAATACATTTTGATTTTACAACTTTTGATTGATCTATTAGTATCATAATCTCTCAACAATTCCTAGATCAATAAGGTATTGTTAAAGATAGATTAACCTAGGATAAAGGCACCCTGAGATTGGTGAATTTAAAAATTCAAACTACTCATCAGCCTTTGTGCAAACAACTTGAAAAGCACATTTTATAATATTTTTATTAAGACAGTTAGAGAGAATATTTAATAACTTCTATGGAATCACTTGAATGGTATAAAAGGTGTTGCAAAAGTCAAGTGGTCTGATTTATGTTGTCCTAAAGAGGAAAGGGGTTTAAACATCTCTTCAATAAAACTATCAAACCAAGTTCTCATCCTTAAAAGATTATGGTGGTACTTAAGGACAAAAACTTCCTACGGATTAGGAGGTTACATTCTTACTTTCTTAAAGGAAGATGCATATTGGAAATAAGCAAAAGTTCTTCAATGTTTTATTTCTTTAATCAACTACTTCACCTGAAAAACTTGGTCTAAGACAATGTTAGGCAATGGAAGATATTTTTCTCTTTGGTTTGACAATTGGTCTGGTCATGACCCCCTCATTCACTCCTAAAGTACACTATGGAATACTCTTAATTTCCCCCCTTCACACTAAGCTTAACTCCTTCATCAATGGAATCACCTGGAAATTTCAAGGAATTTTATGCCAATATAACCTCATTATCCTCCTAATCCACTAAGTTTGGATACATTTTATTAGAAGAATCAAGCTACTTAAAAACTCTAGAGTAAACTCATAAGGGATCTGATAAGAATGAAAAATCCAGTGACTGATCAACGTAGGATATCTAGAATAAGGTTCTACCTTCCAATTTTTCATTGCTCGTTTGGCTAATAATTAACAAAATTAATACTACAGGTCAAATGAGGTACATTGATGTCAACACATCCTATCCATTTTATTCTACACTTGAAGAAGCAATAAATCTCCTGTTTTTCATGTGCATTATGAAAAAAAATAGGAACAAGTTAAACAAAATTGCCTTTAGTTTGTTCTAGGCTACACATTCACTAGTGTCATTCACTAGCTTTCAACATAAAGCTCTCTTCCTAAATTTTCCAAATGGATTTACATAACAATTATTGGAATGTTTGTGCAGATTATTTGCAAAGAAATAATTCTACAAGATTTAAATCTAAGTTTCAATCAATTGAATCTACCCTTACTGAAATCATCAATGGAATGAGGGAGTATTATTTTTAATTAAAAATAAAGATAAACAAATAAACCAAATCAAATAGTCATGTATGATGAATCACCATATAAATCATTAAATAATTAATATTTTATCATGTGATCATATTATTGATTGTTAGACGATGAAAATATCTATCTTATGTTGATAACTCTCTCAAGACTACTAAAAACTAATACATCACTTTATTAACTGAAATCTTTTTAGTTAAAACCCCTAAGATTGTATTATTGATTTGCAAATTTCATCATTAGAATTGAACTTAATCTAGAGGATTTATGTCAGCCTGCCTCTATATTAGAACAATATATTTAGAACAAAAATAAAACATATAATTGAATCATAATATATTAATATTGTTATCATAAACTAAGGTTAATCACTCCTAGACACTAAACACAATTAGTAACTCATAGAAAATAAAATCAAAAAAACATGCCAAAAAAACTAATAGAAAAGAAATAAATCATAATTCTCAATCTCCTTTTCTATTCCATTAAATCTTCTTCCAAGTTTGGATTTGATGTTGTTATCTACTTCTTGACATATTCTTTGTGTTTTCCTAATCCCTTGATCAAAAGTTTTGCCTCTCTAGGTGTCTTACATCTCAAAACTACTGCAAAAATTAACTCTCCTTTTTTTTACCTTTACATATGTCCTTTTACAAAAAATTTAGAGTTTATAGGATATACACAGTCACTTATACGAGCACGTTAGAGACTGTGTATATTCAAAACCAACTAAATTCATAATTTCACACGAGCATGAAGACTTATAAGGGAAAAATACACAATTATGTATCTCAAGATACATGAGTGTGTAACTCCCCACCATAAGAAACCAAATTCTTTAATGTTTACATGTTTAAAGAAAATTACACCATCATTTTACATGGTTTTGTAGGTCCTTAGTTGCTTTAAATCCCCGTTCAATGCAACAATTTCATTTGAATTATTCTCCTTTTAGTCCATAAAGGAAAATATAACCTATAAATGTACTTAGACTGAATTAAGAACCAAAAATACATCAAAACTATGAAATAACAAACAATTATGGTCAAATATGCATTTATCATAAGGCATTGAAGCCATCTAAACCATGAGTTTTTTTTATTGGATTTAAAGTGAACAAGTTATTCTTATTTTCCATGTAAGTAGCAAGTTTCTGAATTTCCTCATTCTGGTCCTCAATAAGAAAGTTTGAAAGGCCTATCAATTATACCAAATCTTGGAGACTAAGCACATATGATTCATTGGAGCTAAGAATTCTCTTATAATAGTCGGTCATCATTTTATTGAACTTCTATCTATAATAAGTTGGCTTTCATCATCAAGAAAATAGATAATCTTTATAAAATTCCTTCTCTCCCTTATTTTTTTTTGTTTTCGTACATCATATTGCACTAGTATTTGATAAAATTTCAAATTAGGTTTATGTCCTCTTACTATTAGACATAAATTTTCTCATTCATCTTTTGTTTTGTGTACAAATTAATGTTTTCTCTCATTAAGTTAGTTCTTATTCACTTAAATTTATCTCCATTTCATTTTATGTATGTAATGTTCCCAGTTTTTAATTAGGTTGACTTTATTGAATATCTGTGAATTTAATTAACATTTTCATTATAGTTTGATTTTTAATTGTGTTATCACCCATTTTCTATTTTTATATCTCAATCTCATAATTAATGTTGATTCAAAGATTTAAGTGTTGGGAAGATTGTTGTTTTGTATTAATATTCTTTACTTTATTTTGCTTGGTTTCCTTTTAGGCATGATGATAAAGGGAACAAAAGATATGCAATAAAAGAGGGGAAAGGAAAAACTACAAAAATCATATAGAGATGAAGGCTTTTTCAAAGACAAAGCTAAGGTCCAGTCACCTAAGTTCGATAAGCCACTCCACCTCCACCTACATGTCATAGTATACTTTAGTTTAATACAGAAGCTCATGAAACCAAATTTTTACGCATTGAGTGGAAATCACTAGAGTGAGTTGGTTTGTTCAACAACTTTGAGATTTTATAAGAATAGGCGTGTGGTTTAGGTTCTTTAAGATTTTTTATATATGAGAGTGGATTTTCTATATAGGTTGGGAGCTAGAAATTGTCAAAGTTGTTTTAACAGTAAAGAGGATGATGTGTGCTTAATTGTTGATACATCTAGTCCTTTATACTCAATGATTAATGTTCTAAAATGCTTAAGACACTCACTTTAGTTCATATTTGATTTTAGGTACAATTTTGAAGCATAATGGATAAAGTGAGTTCAAAGCACACTTTTTGAGCCATCTTCTTGATATTCAAACTCACTTGTCTTCATGGAACAAAAAGAAGAAAAGTTAGAGTAAGAGGTGATAAGAAAATGTTGCAAACATCAAACAAACATCACGTATAGAGGGATCAGACACTTACAACCATGTGTAAATTTATCACGGCTGTGAGACATCTCTTATGGACATAACAAAATGTGTAATAGGTGTGAGACTCATCTTATTCCTGTGAAACATGTTTCATGGGCGTGACACTCTTTGTAATGCCTATGAAAGCATAGCTCAAGACCGTGAGCCTCTTATGGGGGCTAGTCATGGCCTTGACACTATAGGTACTTTTTGATAGCACACCCGAAAACCTAATTTTCATTATAAATACATTATGTTAATGGTAAAAACATTTCAAATGTTAAACACTTAAAGGAAAACCGGGATTAACAGAGCTTACTATTAGTCTACGAGCAATAGTTCTAGGAGATATATGAAAGCATTATAACAATGAGTTATGTTTAATCGTGAATAGGCCGAGATTGATTCCAGAATTGGATTTTACATATATTTAACAATTGTATCATTTAGTAATAAATTGCTTATGTTAGTTTAATTTTTATATTATTGTCTCATTTGTGTCTAATCAAAACTATTTTTATTTCCTTAACACCAATTATTGTCACTGCAAAAGTTAACCGAACATTCCATATGGATACGATCTCGATGTTGGGTTTTGATCTTCCATCACATACATCAAAAATAGAAAACAATAGTAGAATTATAAAACGAAACCCAAACAGTCAATAACTTTCAAGTGCCATTAGATGTAACTTCAAGAAAACATTAACTTAAGATGTGTGCGTTACAATATACTTCATTCTTCATTGTCTTCACCTCTTTGGGTTGTTGTAAACTACAATGACCAAAGGAGGATGTCTCTAATGATATCCACTCAAAGAGCAAAGTATGAAACCTCTTAGAAAGAATGGATAGAACACACATAAAGTGCTAGCTTTGTGATATATTCTTTGAGATAATGTTTGTTGGGAGTGAGAGAAAATGATGAACAATTCACCAAAAATCTCTTTTTTTCATACAACACTTGCATGAAAATTGATGTTTCTTACACCTTTTGGCCTTCCTCTAACCCCCAACATCAATGGAGAGTTAGTGGGAATTAAGTATCTTTTAATCCCACTTAATTTAGCCCATTTAATTTATCATGAAACTTCTACCTATTTTTTAAAGGGTAAATTTGTCATCTTGCTTATTAAAGGGTAATTTTGCATCTTACCTAATAAGCAAGATTTACATGTGTCATATAATTCACAATCAAATGACCCTAAACTACCACACTTTTGTAGCTTAGTCATGCATCTTTCATATCTTAGATCCCCATCCAAAACCATTTTACTCATTCTTCACATTGATCCGCGTTGCCTTTCAATTTTACCCTTGGAGGTCGAATCAAAAATTAAATTCCAAGGATTGCAATATAGAGTGCAACCTCGGGTCATCTCACTTAATTGGAACCTAATGCAATGGAACTAAGCTAGCCTAAATGTCATGAAATGCAAACTAAATTGGTTAGGAGTGGGGTTTTGTTTCTTTGAAGAAACTTACAAAATTGGACTAATTGAAAGAGAACTATGTAACAAGTATTTTTGGATTTTTGGGAATAGAAAATGGAAAGATAAAACAAATGTTCAAATAGTGATAGGATCCTCTAAAAAATAAGCTTTGGCTATCATGGTTTGAAATTTATCTTTGTTAGCAGTAGAAATCACTAAGTTTCAAATGGGTAAAAATTAAAGAGCTCTTTAAGTCTAAGATCTTAATTAGTGAACTCCATTTCTTAAGATCTTGTTAAATGCACTTAGTGTGTGTAGTGGGTAAGTCAATGCAAGTGGTCAGTTTGGGATTTAACATCATCTCAATATTAAACATAACTAGGCAGATAAAAGAGAATCAACAAGATCACAAATAGATATATATGAGACTTCATATATTTAAGCTCTAAGTTCTACATCAACAATCCAAACCACACATTGAATATCCAACACTTGATTAAACTCTAATCAAGAATGTTCAACTACAAATTACAAATCCTAAACCTAGGAAATCATAAATCATAGTTAAACATGGATTACGCTACTCCCCTTTGAAGCCCATTGAACTCTAGCCATCGCTACATCTTCAAGAGGAAGGAAAACGCCTAGCCACACATTGCAATCGGAAAACTCACAACTAGGAATGAATCCAAGCTACCCATGATGGAAGTCGACGTTGAAAATGTTGGGAAAATGAGATGGAGAGAGAGATGATAGAGAACGATGAAAAATAATGGATACATGAGGGAGATATGAAAGAACGATGGAGACATCCCTCTGTCTCTCCCCACCCCAAGCTGATGGAATATTGATGTATATATATGTCAGCTCTCTCCAACTTATCCAAAAATAGGTTTCCTTTAAAAATAGGTCGTCGAGTCAGGTTTTTATAGTAGGAAAAACTTTCAAAAATAGTTCGTGTCTTTGAACTTTTCCCGAAAATTTTGCTTGGAGCGTTGGTTCTTTCGCCACGGCAACAAAATTAATTCACGCCGCAGCAAACTTTAATGGTTTTGTCATGGCGAAACACTGACTTCGCCATGACGATTTTAAATGGTTTCGCCATGGCGAAACAATGACTTTGCAGCCGCGAACTCTACCCAAAAGGTCATCTCGTGAATTCCATTATTTGCTCCACTTTTGGCTCTACTCTTCTTTAGTGACTTGCAATGAAAAGTAATAGTTTGTAATATCAATTGCCCTCAAATTTAAGGGAGTGCAATTGTTAATTAATTATGACAATTTGACCCTCAAATTGCATTAATTAAGCATAATATCCAGCAGAAGGAGCGGAAAAGTATAACAAAAACCATGAAAATGTTACTAAATAATATAGTAAACTTGGGTTCAATCGCACATCTTCAATGTGTGTGACCCATTAGTGGTATCTAGCAATACATCATGACCCCTGATTGATTAGAAAGCCAGTGGTTTGACTAAAGAACTCATAAACATTATTCTTGTACAATTCATCCTTTCACCATATATACCCCACTTGGTTCAGAATATGAGTAAAGTGTCAACTCCCATTAGACCAACTATGTCACATCTAGCCCAAGTGATAATAGTTCTTATCCCGAGGCTCATTGCTCAATTGGATATATCGCTAAAGACTATCTTTATGACATTTCCACTTTGGTCAAAGATTCCCGAGTAATGATCCTTATAAGAGGTCATGGGTATCATCTTTTTTTATCAAGAGTGGTGAATCCGTTATTGGTTACTCAGAGAATACCTCAAGTTGTACCCAATCACCAACCTATGAGCAACCTCTAAGAGGCAATGAGGAATGGAGTCAAAGTATAGGATTAATATCCAAGATATGTTTGAGCACCTTAAGTCTAAAGATATTTTCTCTATTGCTATGATGAGACTATCATTGACATTAGAATAGATTATCCATATGATTTTCTCATCACAGGTCATCCAATTTACTTACTATTCTTACCAAGGATCCATGTGTTAACTTTAAACAACTCATGCTTACAGCTTATGAAATCTACTGCTTGATCTAACTAAGGAGTATAACATTGCTAGTCTATCTGGATTACTAGTGTCCCATCTCATTAATTTTATGACTAGGCATAATTTAGATACTAACTTAACTACATATGATAGGAATCTCATTATCATTATCTCATCATGATTTCCTTCATACTACATAATGTATCAAGGACTTTATTAATTCAATTTGAGACCACTATCAATTCATAAAGAACATGAACAATAAATTAATGAAGAAGTCTTTTTATTAATCAAACATATTTGTACAATAAGTTTTAAAGGCAATTGCCTTTAGAGCATTTCTCTAACACCTAACTCATCACAACACAAATTTTTAGTGTGCAAATTTAGGTAAATTTTGCAATGCATTCAATATGTGCTGTCAAATTTTGTCATTATTGTCGAGGAGTGTGGTGATTTATTTTTCCTTTTTTATTTTAGTTAGTGCTTTGTGTATATATTTTTTATAATTTTCTATTAGTTACTAATTGATCTTTAAAAGTTAGTTAGTGTTGGTGTGTGGTAGTGATAAGATCTCCTCGTAGAGAACCTGTATAATTTGATCTGAAGATCGAGAGGACATTGCAGATATTATATATAGAAGCAAGAACAACTCTGGAAGTAGAACAAGAACTAAAATTCGAAGAAACAATGGCAAATCCAAGAACATTAAGGAAGTTGGCTGCACTAGACATAACCTAAAAGACCCTTATCCATTACATTACCTAATTTTAGTAAGCATGCTACCTTTGAACTTAAGTCTAGATTGATACATTTGTTGCCTAATTTTCATATTCTTACAAGTGAGGATGTGTATAAGCATCTCAAGGAACTCAATATGGTGTGTCTAAGTATGAAGCTTCCATAGGTGACAGACAAGCAAATCATATTGAGAGCTTTCCCTTTCTAACTAAAAGATGCAACAAAGGATTGGTTATTTGATCTACCTATTGGGATTGTGAACACTTGCATAGAGATGAAGCAATTATTTTTGGAAAAATACTTTCCTACATCGAAGAAAATAAGTATATGAAAGGAAATGTATACCATAAAGAAACATAACTGAGAGTCCCTTTACGAGTATTAGGAGCAATTTAGGATGTTATGTGCCATCTGTCCTGTAACATCCCGTTACTGTTAGCAAGGGTATTATGGTAAATTGGGACAGACTGATAAGATTGCATTGCATTCACTGACTGAGCATGTTACTGGCCTCTAATTATAGAGGAACAGGTTTATTGCATATGCATTTATTCAT
>JANKYF010000226.1:54405983-54423519 GCA_029829435.1 Erythroxylum hondense | reverse complement strand
GTCACCTAATTAAAATTTTTAAAAGTTTAAACACTGAATTAAACAAAACTAAAAATTTAGGAACTTTAGAATATATGATCGCTATTCACAAATCTAAGATAATATAAAACCTGATGGAATTATTAAATCGATGTTGGGATAAGATTATTAATTATAAGATATAGGCTCTTTTGTGGACTAAGGCAAAATTCAACAGTTAGTTACATTTTTAAAAAAAGGACATCATAATTAAAAAGGTTAAACTAAATTAAAGCCAGAGATGGAAGATTGGTTTGGATCCATCCAAATCTATGTTTTCAATTCACGTTTGTTTGGTACTACCTGAAACGTAAATATCAGTTCCTACTTCCTACGCCTGTCAAAATTTGGACTTGATTAATGGACAAGTTCCTTGAACAAATATCCACTAATCCTTTTACACCTTCTCTACATTTGATGTTGTTTTCTCTTTACTTGTCATTTTATATGCTTAAGTTTAAACAGTTATAGGATTATGAAAATAAGTTTCCTTATCAATGTTGTTAATTTGGAGGCGGATACTTTTCAATTTACATAAGGGAGAAAAAGAAATAATTTTCGCAAAGGATAGTTGTAATAATTCTTCGGATGTTACTCTGAACGAAAATTAAAATGGTACATAGGTGACAAATTTATACAGATACAACGGAGCATTAAAAAGATTAAAACGGATGCAAAGTAAATTTTACAACATGGAGTCTACTATGTTGGACAATTTTATACTTTCCCATAAAGTTGGGCAATTATTAATTGCATTTTTTCGTTTTTTTAATAACTTATCGATTAAGTTATATAATTTGATTCAAATAAAGATAATAAAATGACCCAATAAATGATTTAAATCAATGGGTTGAAGTCCAAGTGAAAAATAGATCTCAATCAATATAGTCGGACCCATATCGGTCTTGTGATGAGGAAGCCCAATATGAATCCTATATATAAAGGTTAAGGTCTCATGCAGTTACTCATATAATCAATCCTAAGTATAAGGATTCTCTGACCCGTTAAAAGAGCTTACGTTTTGATAAAACTATAGAAAGATCTTACCAGCGTCCCGTAGAGAAGTTCCCATAAAGGGGGCGGTGGATTTGCGCTCGTTTCAGCTTCGGAAAGCTCGTTTGAAGTTTAGGAGATTGAAATCAGGTATTTCCGTATTTTTTTGTTTCTTGCCCTTTTACGTTCGATCTGAGATACGTAATAAAGATATCGTTACGTATTACACAAAGTATTAGAGCGGTAACATTATCGGATGGTTAAAAACGAAAATTTTTCGATTTTCTCTTCATAAGGTTTTTGGATATTAAACTTCTGTTTCTCAGTTTTTTTCTTACTTTTTATTGCATGAAAGTAATATACATGTATATAGCCTTGAGAAATGGGGTGAAAACGAGCCCGGGAGTGCAAAAAATCAACTCGAAACTTGTCGTAAGGTTTTTTCTACAGTGTTTTAAAAAATACACAAAAAATTCAGATTTCCCGTAAAGATGCCTTGGGTATTTTGGGTCAGTTTCTGAGTCTGAGAAATTCATAAAGCTAATTTTTCCATTTTTCTGGATTTATTACGTTAGTAATAAATTAAATTTTTACTCCAAAAAAAGAATTAAGGTATTTTGAATCCGATTTCAAGTGAATTTTCATGTTTTAGACAATAGATGAGGGAGATATATAAGGTTCTCACGATTCAGGTCTCATGTTTAGTGTTCAGAATTGCATGATAGTTAGACATTGTGAAGCCATTTTTAGTGAATTTTCATACAATGAACTTGTCATAAGGGAGATAGATGAGGTTCTTGTATCTCAGGTGGTCGGTTCAGTGTCCGGTGATGCATGATAGTCACTCTATTGAGATTTTTCTTTTACGAAAGTCTTAAATGAAGTTATTAGAGAATGTCATCCACACGAGTGTATGAAAATGAGACTGTGCATTCAGATTTTTACACTTATTGATGTTACATTGTCACATACAATATGCTCATAAAGAATGCGAGAATAATATAAAAATATATCCCTTATGTTTGTGAACTTTTTAAGTGCTGATAAGGATGTAGTCACCATAGTGGCATTTCGAGTCAATATTTTAAATTATTTTGCTTACATATTAGGGGATGCCTCTGGTATCATGTTTAGTTATTCTGCCCATAGGTGTTAGCCTTACGTGAGATTTTGAGATGTGTATAAAGGAATTGGATAGAGGAAAGACGTTGCTTGAATGATCTATTCACCCGTAGGTGATAATATCATGAGAGTTGATGGTTTGTACATTGATCGCTATTTAATGGCTTTGAGTATTGCTGTTGTCTTACATTTGTGTTGATTTAAGCATTATCATTTTGAAGTCACCTTTTCAATCAACAAAATCAGTATCACCATTGAAATTCTGACCGGTATCAATACAAATAAGTGGACGGAGAATGTATTAAATGCTATAGAAATAATTGAGGTTGAGATTGCCATACGGATGAATAGACCATCTCCACCTACATCCATAAGCTCGAGAGTTCATAAAGTAGCCTATAAAACCTGGGATCAGTCTAGTAGGTTAAGTCTGATAACCGTTAAGAGATCTATACCTGACCATTTGCTAAGTGGACTTCCAGACACAGACACAGTAAAGGAGTTTCTTGATAATTTCTCCTAGAGGTACACAGACTCACCTAATATTGAGACAAGTGCCTTGATAAAATAATTTTTCTCCATGAGATATACAGGAGAAGGGGGAGTAACGAAATACATATCGAGAATGATTCATCTTCACAGTAGACTGAAGATGCTAAACATTCTTCTTCCTGATGTCTTCATTATTCACCAGACTCTGAACACACTCCCTCCAGAGTTTAGTAATCTGCTGATGACATATTGCTAGCTGGATGAGGAATGGGACTTCAACACTTTGATAGCCCATTGCGTTGTTGAAGAGGAGAAACTCAAGTTTGCCACTCCTACAACCCTCAAAGCATTTAAAGGGAAGGCAAAGATGAAGTCCGCTTAGTTCAAAGGTAGAAAGTTCAAATCTTCTCCACATACTAATGTTGGCCAAACCAGTGTTGGTAAAGGTCCACATGACATAAGGAAACCAACAGTATAAGGCTTAGAAGGAAGGACTGTGATCAGGGAACTCATTGGCTTATTAATTTATGAATGTAATTTGCGATAATCACATTAAGTACTTGGTGGTTATATAGTGGAGCATCTGATCAAGGTGCTTCCACAATGCAAAGGTTCATATCCAAGATAAAGTCAAATAAAGGGAAGGAAGAACTGATGGTTAACAGCAATGAAGAAGTAGAAGTAATATCTATGGGGAATGTATGTATTAAACCTTGTAGTAAGGTTCATTTTGGTTTTTACACAACACATTTTATATGTGGTCTTTTGATCAATTTTGGAAAAAGATGGTTAATGTTTTGTATTTAATGCTTTTGTTGTACAGTTGTTGTTTATGCAAAACATAATGGTAAAACTTTCTTGTCATATGGTTTGTATAGAATGTGTCTTACCCTGAATTATATAAATGCTTCGTCGTATCTTGCTAAACAAGTTACGAAATGAAGGACCCTGATGAAGGAGAAGTTATACATGATGTGGCATAAAAGTTTAAGTCACATTTTCAAACTTGGGGTTGAGAGATTGATCAAGGAAAACATTTCTCAATTCTAGATTATGATGATCTGGAAACATATGCTGACTATTGTAGGGGTAACTTAACTAATAAAGATATTTAGGTCAACTTATGCTTTTGACTTATTGAGTCTGATAAATAAAGACATCGGTATACCTTATACAATTTCATTGTGCAATTTTAAATGTATTTTAATATGTGTTGATGATTATTCCCTTTACAGTTAAGACGACCTGCTATCTCACACAGTGGTTCTTGGGGGAGTTCTAATGCAGTTAAGTAAATCCATTAGAGTAAGACGACCTGCTATCTCATCTGATTTCATTGTCTATCAGGTTTACAGGACTATGATATTAGACATGTTATAGATCCAGTTACTTTTACATAATTTGTTTTTAGATCCAATGCGGATGAGTGGTGAGAATGTAATGAATGAAGAGAAGTAATCCATGAAGCATAGTAAGGTTTGAGAGCCAATAAATTTACAACAAAATTGCAAACTCGTCAATTTTAAATGAAGTTTTAAGACCTAAAAGGTTTCAGGATAAAATTTAGCAGTTTATGGGTTAGCTCAGTTGCTTAATGGCTCACTCAGGGAGAAAGGTTGACTTTAATGTTACTCTTTCTCCCATATCCTCATATGATACATTTTGAGTGATTAAGGTAATTATAGCTCATGATGATATAAAGTTACATCAGATGGCTGTCAAAACTGCTTTCTTTAATACAGACCTTTATGAAGTGGTCTATATGGTATAAACTAAAGGATTTCAAGATCCAGATAGAACCGACATGGTTTGCACGTTAAGTAGATCAATATATAGTTTATATCAAACCTCCTAAAAGTGATACCTTACAATTGATAAGGTTTGGCCTCTTTCGACTTCATGAAAAATAAAATTAAAAAGATGCTTGTACTATGAAGTCAGGGGAGAAAAGTTATCTTCCTATTATTGCATGTAGATGATATACTGCTCACGTCAAATTACTTGACCATATTGGATGAGGTTAAGCAACTTTTGGTCATGAACTTTGATATGAAGGACCTTAGTGCATCATCCTCTATCCTATGTATTCAGATTCACCAGGGCAGATCTCAACACTCATCAGACCTCTCCTAGAATTTATACATTGAGTATGTGTTACAAACATTTAATACGGTTAATAGTAAATCTTTCGTAGCACCTGTCTCTCATAGAGAGAGATAATCTTTGGCATAGTATCTAAAGAATAAAATAAAGAGAGAGATTATGAGGAATGTTTTGTATTTTAGTACGGTTAATAGACTGATGTATGCTCGGCTATGTATTAGGCAGGACATTGCATTCACCATTTGACTATTTGGTCAATATTTGGTTAATCTAGTTGTAGATCATTAGAATGCAATCTAGCGAATGTTGAGCTATTAAAGTGAATTAAGGATTATATGTTGACATATAAAAAAGTCAACAGACTAAACCTTATAGGGAATTCAGATTCAGATTTTAAGCATGTGTCTAGATGATTGAAAGTTCACTTAAGGTTACAGTTTTAAGTTTACAGATGGTAAAATGTCGTGGAAGTGTGTCAAGTAGACACGGTAACTTCCTCAACTATGCATACAGAGTGCATGTTATGGGGTTGCTTCATAGATGGTTTGACTCAGAAACTTGATTTCTGAGGTGTTCGTGGTTGATTCAGTAGTTAGACCTATTTGGTTGTACTATGGTAATCTTCTTGTCTTTGTTGTTTAATAACAACAAAGAATATCACAGGGTCTTAGTATTTAAAGGTCAATTATTTAGCCATAAAAGAGTTGATACAAAAAGGTGACATTAAAATTTGTAGCATTTAAGGACTGAGGAAATGTAAATTGATCCTTTAACTAAAGGACTTCACCTATTTGTGTTTGCGACACAAGTATACAGTATGAGTGTTTTGAAGTCCTTAGACACTGTTAATTAGAGAATCGTTATGTTTTCTGCATGTACATTTGTACATTTTGATGTATGATGACAGTATGATGGTTCATCAATAAAGATAATCATCATTTATTCTCAGTAATACATGTTATCATACATTGCCATAATACATATAAAATTTTTAAGATTTGTGTCGATCTTAAGCATTTAAAGGTCATTGGGCATATATACAAATTGACCTTGTATCACTTTTAGGAAGGTTTGATGTAAACCATATATTGACCTGCATAATGTGCAAATCATGTCAGTTCCATATAGATGTTGAAATTCTTCAGGTTGTACCATACAGACCTCTTTATAGAGGCCTTTATTCAAAATAGTAGTTTTGACAGCCATCTGATGTAACTCTATATCATCATGAGCTACAATTGTCTTAATCACTCAAAATATATCCTACAAGGATACGAGAGAAAAAGTAACATAAAGTTAACCTTTCTCTCTGAGTGAACTATTAGGCAATCGAGCTAGCCCATAAACTACTAAACTTTATCTTGAAATCCTTTAGGTCTTTAATCTTCATTTATAACTAACGAGTTTGTAGTTCCGATGCAAATCAACTAGCTCCCAAACCTTACTATGCTTCATGGCTTGCATCTCATCATTCATCGCATCATACCACACATTTACATTGGGTCCAGAAATAACTTCTGTAAAAGCAACTGGATCCGTAACATGTCTAATAGCATACATGTCATCATAGACATCGTATTATAAAAACTTAGCTATTTATGAGTCCACTATTCCGATCCCTCCCCTACAGTAAAAGTTTTAGCCTTAAATTGGTCGAGATATCTTACTAAATAGCAATGAGCAGAATGAGCATGTAATTTATCTTTGTAAGGATTATACTACCTCAGTAGGGTAACCCCATACACGAATGTGTGCAAGGATGAGTTTTTAAGCTTTTAGATAATTAGGTAGAATAGTCCTGTTCTGCATTGACGTCAAGTCCTTTAGGGTGCAATTATGCCTTTTGGCAATATACCATTTTGCTCAAAACTAATCGGCATAGTGAATTAGGTCACTATTCTAACTAATTCCATATATATGACAAACGGACCTTTAAAGTCCTAAAATACCATGTTTGCCATGATATTCTCCTTTATAGTCAAATCTGACTATCTTGATGAACTTTCCCAATAGGTTCTCAACCTTCAATTTTTAAGCAAGAACGCATAACTGTAATGGGAATAGTCATCAACAAATGCCATAACAAATTTATAATAGCACAATGCAACTGTATAAGGTCTACCGATATCTTTATGTATTAGACTCAATAGGTCAAAAGCATAAATTGACCTCAATATCCTTATTATTTAACTTACCCCTGCAATAGTCAGTACATGTTCCCAGATCATCGTAATCTAGAATTAAGAAATGCTTTCCTTGATTAATCTCTCAACTCTAGCTCTAGAAATATGGCTTAAGCTTTTACGTCACACCATATATGACTTCTCATTCATCAGGGTCCTTTATTTCATAACTTGTTTAGTAAGATAAGAAGAAGCATTTATCTAATTTGGGGTAAGACACATTCTATACAAACCATACGACAAGAAAGTTGTACCTTTATGTTTTGCATTAAACAGCAACTATACAACAGAAGCACTAAATACAAAACATTAACCCTCTATATCCAAAATTGATCAACATATAAAATGTGTCATGTAAAACTCAAAATGACTTACAACAAAGTTCAGTACATACATCCCCTATAGATATTACTTCTACCTCTTGATTGATGTGAACCATTCATTTCTCCTTTCTTTTATTTGGCTTTATCATGGATATGAACCTTTGCATTGTGGAATTACCTTGATTGGATGCTCTACTAAATAGCCACCATGTATTTAATGTGACTATCGCTAATTAGATTCATAAATTGATAAGCTAAGGAGTTACCTGATGGTCTCAGTCTTTCCTTTTAAACCTTATACTTTTGGTTTCTTTATGTCCTTAGGACCTTTACCAAAAATGGTTTGACCAACATTAGCATGTTGAGAAGATTCGAACTTTCTACCTTTGAACTCAGTGAGCTTCATCTTTGTCTTCCCTTAAGTTGCTTCGAGGGCTGTAAGAATAACAAATTTAAGTTTCTCCTCCTCAGTAACACAATGGGCTATCAAATTAAGCATTGAAATCCTAACACTTTCATTCTACTGTGGAGATGAATCATTCTCGATATGCACTCCATTGCTCCCTTTCTATTATATATACTTCATGGAGAATAATTCTTTCATCAAGGCATTTGTCTTAACATTATGTGAAATTGTGTACCTCTTGGAGACATTATTAAGAAACTCCTTTGCTATGTATGTGTCTAGAAGTTTATTTAGCAGATGGTTAGGAATGGATCTCTTAATGTTATTAGATATAATCTATTGGACCGATCCTATGCTTCATAAGCTATTTTATGAACTCTCAAGCTCATGGATGTAGCTAGAGATGGCCTATCCATCTGTATGGTCATATCAACCTCAACTATCTCCATAGCATTTAATACATCATCTGTCCACTTCTTTGTATTGAAACCGGTCAGTGGTTTCAATGGTGACACTGATTTTGTTAATTGAAAAGGTGACTTCAAAATGATAATCTTTAAATCAACACAAATGTAGGACAATAGCGACACTCAAAGATATTGAATAGTATCTTTACTAAAAATCCGATCACATCTATTTTGAAACACCTTTAGACTAAATGCATAATATATGCAATTAGACCTTCACATAAAAGCGATCAAAGTACAAACTATCAACTCTTATAACACTACCACCTTCGAGCGAATAGATCACTTGAACAATAGCTTTCCTCTATCTAATGCCTTTATGTACATCTCAAAATGTTATATAAGGCCAACAGCTTTGGGCAGAATAATCAAACATAAAACTAGAAATATCCCCCAACATACAAGCAGAATAATTCAAAATACTGACTTGAAAGGCCACTTTGGTGACCACTTCCTTATTAACACTCAAAAAGTCGACAAACACAAGGGATACATCTTTATGTTATCCTTACATTCTTTATGGGCATATAGTATGTGACAATGTTACATCAATAAATGCAAAAATCTGAATGCACAGTCTCATTGTCACACACTCGTCTTGAAGACATTCTCTGAAAACTTCATTTGAGACTTTTGGAAAAGAAAATCTTAGTAGAGTGACTATCGTGCATCATTGGATATTGAGCCGACCACCTGAGACACGAAAACCTCATGTATCTCCCTTATAGCAAGTTCGTTGCACGAAAATTTACTTAAAAATGGTTCATAATGTCTTAATTCCTTTTCTGATCGACTTTTCGAACACTGAACATGAGACTCGAGACACAAAAACTTGAAGTATCTTCCTCATGTGATGTCCGAAGCATGAAAATCTACTCAAAATCGGATTCAAAATACCTTAATTCTTTTTTCTGGAATAAAACTTTAGTTTATTACTAATGTAATAAATCCAAAAAATGAAAAACTCTCTTTATAAATTTACCAGACCTAAAAACTGATCTAAAACACCCCGAGGCACCCTTACAAGAAATCTAAAATTTTTATGTGTTTTTTTTTCTAAAAATACTGTAGTAGAATCGCGTCGGACGTGCGCTGACTTGAGGAGGATGCGTCTGGCACATGTCACGTACGCGTGACGATGCTAGCACGTATGTCATATACGCCGACACATGGCATGACACAGTCTACCCACGTATCGACACACGACTGGCGCGTGCGTTGCATGCACAAGGGGCGGTATTGTGTGCCGTCAAGAGCATGTGGCACACTCGCCCAACGATCTCCGTTGGGCTGTCGGAAATTGACAATTTTTGGCGAGTTCTGGGACGATATTTTACGCTCCCAAACTTATCTTTACCCCGTTTCTACAGGCTATACACATATATACTACTTTCAAGCAATAAAAAGCAAGAGAAAACCAAGAAACAGAAGTTAAATATCTGAAAACTTTATAGAGGGAAACCGAAAAATCTTGGTTTTAACCACCCGATCATGTTACCGCTCTAATACCACTTGTAATACGTAACGGTACCTTAGTTAGGTATTCTAGATCGAACATAAAAAGGCAAGAAACGAAGAAATGTGGAAAGACCTGATTTCGGTCTACATAATTTCAAAAGAGCTTTCCGAAGTCGAAACGAGCATGAATACATGTTCATCTTTACAAAAATTCCTCTCCAGGACATGGGTAAAGTCTTTCTACCGTTTTCTCAAAATGTAAGCTCTCATAACAGGTTAGAGAATTCTTATTCTTACGATTGATATGAGTAACTGTAGAAGATCTAAACTTTTATATATAACTTTTATATCGGACCTCCTCATCACAAGGTCGATATGAGTCTAATCTATATTAATTGAGATCCATTTTTCACTCGGACTTTAATATATTAATTTAGATCATTTATTGGATCATTTTATAATCTTTATCTATATCAAATTACATAACGTAATCGATAATTTATTGAAAAATCAAAAAATGCAATTAATAGTTGTCTAACATTATAAGAAAGGACAAAATTATCCAACAATTTTTACAAGTCTGCATAGCTGGTTTCGATTATCACTATTCTCTTGTATATGATCGGATCAATATAAATACTAATTAATAATCTACTTTTGTTTAATCTAACTGGCTTGTTTTAAACAATGTGTAGTTATAAATTAATCTAGTGTTCGGTCTTTGATTTTTCCCTTGTTTGTATCCAATTAACAAAAGGGTTACCATTAAAGCCAGAAAAATCATCTTCGTCGTGTGATATAATTGTTATTATCACTACCACCAAAGTCGCAATATTGATGAAAGCATCATACGTTTTTCGGTTTATACTAATTTGGGGTTGTTTTAATCAGAAAACTAGATCCCAATTTATTAACACATCAACAGTGCGTTGCTAATGTAGCCAAGCATTTAATCTGTGGCCTGCAGCGTAAATTACGGTTGGGTATTTAGACATAACCAATAGTCATAATAAAAGCATGTACACTGTGAAGGTTTAAATTTCCAGTAGTAGTGACAATAAGGACAACGTAATTAGATTGTACTGACGCATAGTCCATGATTCAGTACTTCCCACGACACAGAAAAAGACAGCACTATAGATGTTTATTAGACACTCACAAGGCATTGTCTTCATTTTCCAGGCACGTGAATTTATACAGTTGAAAATATTAATAGATTAAACCAAAAATAATTGAGTTCTTCATTCTTCAATCTCTCATTAATATAACAATAATTCATATTTCAACAAATTCTAATAGTTGCATTAATTCAGACTGCAGGCCGTATCCATATTAATTATAATGAACAATTCACCGGTACTTGCATTGAAGATGCATTTTTTCTAATAAAAGCAACTTCCAAATTATAACTCTTAATTTATCATCCCCTTAAATTACTTTTGGATGCATGTTTGAAAAGAATGGACGTAAGAAAAAAGTAACCATCTTGATGATTCTTTTTGCACATAAATTATTGCAAAACGTTAAGGCCCTTGATGATCTGTTTATCCATATATGGGCATTACGTGGTGAATTTCAACTCTAAAAAAATGAGTGGAATAGAGGAAAGATAAATTTAGATCCGAGAAACGTACAGTATACTTGTTATTTATTTTTGGTGGTTTTGTTTCTGTGTATAAGCCATTTCAGAAATGCCTGGTTTCTAGAAATGATACATTTCTTGACGAACTAGAATAACATATAGTTAGATAAAACACCTCAATAGCCAGGTTGCCTTGTTTTCAACGCAATCATTAATTGCCACCTAAATCAAAAGAAAACAATTACTAATGATATATAAAACCAAAAAATGGTGTGTTTTTTATTGCTTAAGTTAAACTCCAAGTGTGTTGGACCCACATTTCCAATATTGTCCTGGAAACACCAGCATGTAATGCCTCATTGACAATTCTGTAGGAAAAATTGCGCGATGGAGTAATAATAAAGTAATAAATAGCTGCATTTTGTGATGAAAAAAATCCTATGCAATACATTTATACGTGTCTTTTATTGTTAGCTGTGAATGTGACTGAAAATGAATAATGTATGCATTGATGCAAAAGAAACATAAATGTGAATGTGAACGTGACTGATCAAACGGTTGAAATTATCCCATCACGGGGTCAGGTTGAAGCCCCTAGTTGTTAGCTACAGTGGTGCCCAACAAACACCTATACCTGCAATTGCCACAACAACCCAACGCAAATCTTTGGTGGTTGGTCACTCAACCAATGGGTTATCTTCTTCCTATTCAACTAATGTGTCTTAAAATTTCGGGGGGACAGCTCAACCCTCTCCCAGCCGACTTTCTTAAATAACAATAATTTAGATATTGGATGCCTATTACCTATTGGTTTGGTGATTAAAGGGGCTTGCTTCTATTTTTCTTCTTTAGTGGATGGAGCACCATCCTATTCCTTCATATATCCTCTCAATATGTAGAAATACAACAATGAGCTAAGAAACTAACTTTGGATTTAACGTAAGAATAAGATGATGTGAATTGATTGTTTGAGATGTTTCGAAAGGCTTCTGCAATATCTATTCTGATGGAAATGAGATCTTCTGTGTTCCTGTAACTTAGTTCTTACTCTGAATTAGAACATCTCATCCACGTATAATTTTTTGGTGGAAACTCTAATATCACCTATAGCTTTTTTTTAACAAGAAATTGTTGTCCTGCTGTACCTGTTAATATGTGGATACATCATACGTTGGTTATAAAGACTGATGTGAGTCGCTTTAGAAATGAAAGGATAGAGCCATTTTGTCCTTGAGATTGGAAAGATACTGAGCATCCATGGATGGGGACCTATTACCCAAAAAGTGAATTGTCTACACCATTATATTAACTCATCCAAATTGAAAATTGTGATATTTTCCGTTAGTTTTGAAGAAAGGTTCATTCTTTTTTGATACACAGAAGACGCTGAATAGTATTAGTGTACAGTATTCTTCTGATTAACATGCCTACCTAAGACCCATTTTTTTTTTGTTAAGAAAATGATAAATTATAATTTATGACCCAAGAACTTTACAAGAAGCAGAATAAAAGGAAACAAAAAGCAATTAAAAATTGTCAGGCCACCAGAAGCAGCTTTATCTGATCTCCCTTCTCCAACCCCTTTCATGCTAATGATTCCTCAACTTCTATCTTAACTCCTTTTCTCTCCAAGCCCTCCCTCTTTCTCTCTCACATACACTATATGTTTCATGTTTTTGGTCCTTTTCTTTTTTAATCATTTAGATGGATGTCTTCTTATAAACTTCTGCAATAACTCAGAAGTGGTGCAGAAAGTTTGTGTCTCAGATCCCAATATGCCACTTCCTCTCTCCATGTCTCTTTCTCCCTTACACCATTAACAAGAAAACACTGTTCTTTAACCCTATCCCTCTCTGTGTCTATAAAGACCCAATATTGAACACTGTACCTGTCTCAGACACAACGGTCTCTCTCTTTGTGGTCCTAAAAAACCCTCAAACAGATAACTCGCTTTGGTTTATTTAGATCCCTCCTTTTACTTCTGTACACCTCTCCACCTTTACTTTGAGCGTCCAACTCAATATACATACAAGGCATAATACATAACAATAATATAGAAATATGCAAGAACCAAGCTTGGGCATGATGGGCAGCGGCAGTAGTGGTACTGCACTTGGTGGTTTAAGCAGTGGAGAAGTCTCCGGTGACCAGAGCCGCCAACTTAAGGCGGAGATAGCCACCCACCCACTTTACGAACAGCTACTAGCAGCTCATGTCTCCTGTCTCCGAGTGGCTACTCCAATTGACCAGTTACCACTTATAGATGCTCAGCTCTCACAGTCACATCAGCTTCTGAGGTCTTATGTTTCTCAGCATAATCATCATGGACACTCGCTATCTCCGCAGGAAAGGCAAGAGCTTGACAACTTTTTGGTGAGTAAATGACCCTTGGTTTAGTTTAGTTTATTTGTTTTAGACTTGGTCTTGGAGAAAGTTTCCTTTCTTTCTTGACTGTTTTCGATCTATGCGTGTGTTACAGGCACAATACTTGCTGGTGTTGTGTACCTTCAAAGATCAGCTTCAACAACATGTGAGAGTACACGCCGTTGAAGCTGTCATGGCCTGCCGTGAAATCGAAAATACCTTGCAAGCTCTCACTGGTTTGCATTCTCTCTCTTCTTCTTCTTATCTCTCTAGCTCTGGTAATCGTTGATGTTACTTTCATGATCTTTCACTATCATCATAGTTTACTTTAATCAAGAATTACATGATCTCAATTCCCAAGAAAACCTTCTCAGATATATTACTTTGTTTGTAGTGAAACATATATGGACATGTATGTTTATTAACAAAAAACAATTAAGTAGCTAGCTTATTAATTTCTGTAATCTGAACATACTTGGTTTTGGAAATTACCAAGTGCAATAAAGGAAGAATGTTTCGTGTCCAACACTTATCACAAAGTATATATTTATATGCCAACCAGTTACCATTTGGTGACGATTAAGATATTTTATTCTCTCCTTCCTTGATGTTTGATTGATGAGTCTGGTAAGGCAGATGAAGGATAAGAATTAGCCAGCAAGCTGTCTGTGGGTTTTCTTTTAAGTTTGAGAATAATATTCCTACATAGCAGACTTGCGCTGTAGGTCCTACTAATACAAAAATCTTAAGTAGTTTATGGTTGGAGAGGTGTTAGTCCGGTGAAGGAAGGTCATAAGATCATATTGATATTCTGGGCTATATTATATTATATGGAAATTGTTAACTGGCTTGTGAAGGTTGATAGGCATGAACCTTACCTGTTTGTTGATTTGGTTTTCTTTTAACTTACAACCACATCTTAGTTAATCGTGACAACTGCACTAGTTAATAGAAGCCTCGCATGTCTGGTCCCGGTTCTGCCTAATTTGGGTAATTTGTTCCTAGAAAGTCGGCACTTTCCTTCTGTTTTTGTTGCTTTGTCTATACGATCCATGTCCAACAAACTTAAGTTCTTCTGTGTCTTACGATGCAATTGTCATCTATACTTCATACCTAATATAATCTATTAGATTAATTTAGGTATTTAAAAGCGTATTTTCTTCATTTATCACCTTATAAATTGGAGGAGATACGTTGCTTCCCATATCCACCTTCCATTTCTCAACTAAAAGTATCATTCTACGAACTATAATGTTATAACCACAACAAGCATATATTGTTGAAGAATCATTCAATTAACAATTGTCTGAACGATTACTTCAGGCATCTAAGATTACTCTTGGAACTTAGAGCCACAATTCCCTGATCCCTATGCCAGCTAAACATTAATTTAATGAGAAGAAAAAGAGCTCCTTATGCACCAATTAGCTGCTAAAACGTGATACTATGACACTGAAGACAAGTTCGAGCACAGAACTTGCAGCAGATGTGCGACCATTTCAATAAATCGTTTGAAGTACTGGTAAACGTCGTATTGCTGGAGAGAGTAAAATGAGAGCTTCACGTGGACCAAATTGAATAGAATTTAGTAATTATTTGTAACTCAATTTTGAAGTTAATCTTTGATGTTTGAAAATTTTATTAGGTGGTTAGACAATGGAAAATATATTTGCTAAACTTATGTTTTAGAGTTAGACATTACGTACCTGTTCAAGGAGTTGGTGCAATTTATTCTATGTGTTTATGAAATCCCAAGGTGCCGTACTCTCAGGAATCCCACATCGGACAACTATGAGAGTATTAAACAATTTATAATAGTATGCAAACCTCTTCCTCTAGAGCTAGCTTTTGGGGATGAGTTAGGCACTTTCTAACATGGTATCAAAGCCAAGTCAGTTTGTCTCGATGGTTTGGGGCGGTGCCCGGTTATGTCCCTTTGTCCAATATGTCCATCAGATGTCCAGTCCTGCTCTGGACTGAGGGGGGTATGTCAGGAATCCCACATCGGACAACTATGAGAGTATTAAACAATTTATAATAGTATGCAAACCTCCTCCTCTAGAGCTAACTTTTAGGGATGAGTTAGGCACTTTCTAACACATACAAGAGTTGTTCAATTTCATCTATGAGCAACTTGATTAGTTTAAATTTTTTTAACTGATTGCTCGAAATTATTTATCGTTTAATGCTCACTTGGAAGTGATACTTCATAATTTGTTTTGAACGAGTCTAAATATAGATACCAAGGAACACTGATGAGTAATCTTCATTTTCTAATAGTACAGAATTCTGGAGTCTCAACGCATAATTTATACAAAAAGGAAATGAAATAAGGCGTAAAGGTTTCTTTCAGGTGTAACACTAGGTGAAGGAACAGGTGCAACTATGTCAGATGACGAGGATGACCTGCAAATGGATTTCTCTTTGGATCAATCGAGTGGTGATGGTCATGACTTGATGGGATTTGGTCCTCTTCTCCCTACAGAATCTGAAAGGTCTCTCATGGAGAGAGTTAGACAGGAACTGAAGATAGAACTAAAGCAGGTGTGTTACTTTATGATCAACTGCATGCTAGTGTTTTTTTTTCTTTATTTATACTTATTGCAGGTAACATGTTTACATATGGATTACTTGGGCAGGGTTTCAAATCAAGAATTGAAGATGTGAGGGAGGAAATATTGAGAAAAAGAAGGGCTGGAAAACTACCTGGTGACACTACCACAGTACTCAAAAACTGGTGGCAGCAACACTCCAAATGGCCTTACCCCACCGTAAGAGCCTTATTCTCACTTTTGCAATTCAAGTGTCTGCGCTTGCAATATTTACTGATCACAATAAACAAATGGGTTAATTTCTTCTCTGCTTTCAATTAAGAGTCCACTGAAGCAGAGTCTACAATTTTCATCACTAAAAGTAATTGTCTAAGCATGAGATCTAACAAAAAGAGTATTTGCAGGAAGATGACAAGGCAAAACTAGTGGAAGAGACAGGATTGCAACTAAAACAGATTAACAACTGGTTCATCAATCAAAGGAAGAGAAACTGGCACAGCAACTCCCAATCTGTAACATCTTTGAAGTCGAAGCGCAAGAGATAAGCAATCCCGCCCATATTTGATTCAAAAGAGTCTCGACTTCACAAAGGTGACACTTATATGTCCATATTAACTCGAGTATGACCTGAGGGGTACATAGTGTGTTTTCTAACAACCTGGTACAGAACGTAATATATGCTTAGTCTTTCTTATCTCTGTCTCTGTTTCTGGTCTTTGAAATATAAGGTTGTTCCTTACAGCATTAACCCTTTTGGAAATAGGCTTAAATCATCACCGTAATTTCACTGGAATATGCCATTCAGGTTTTTGCAATTTCAATTGTAAACACTTTCTGCCTTAAATTTTAGATTGCAGCATCTGGAAAATTAATAATTATTCTTATTATGTGGATTGAGTTTGTTCGCAGCTGAATACTACCTTCAGTTGTAGTTTTAGCTTCCCTATCACTCGGAAGATTAACTATGATTTGTTCATTAATTACTATTTTATTATAGTGATCCATGTTGAAAGATTAACTATGATTGAAGTAGAAAAATAATATTTAAAATTTACTCTTTTTCATTGAATAACTTGAAAAACAAGACTAAAAAAATTAAGGAAATACACCTTATTCAAAAATTTGTGGACCTTTTCTTCACGAAGTATTAATTACAAGCTGTTCATGTGTTTAATCTCCAACTGTATTTATTGACTAGAGAAAAAGAATTTAAATGTTTTAAGAGAAACATTTGACTAGACATTTGAATTCAAATGTTTTAAGGCAGATCCATGTTTTAAAAACACCTTTTTAAATCTTAATTTATTCTGACTAGAGAATCCCTTAAATTACTACTAATTAAGAACAATTCAATATATTCTCCCTTATTTTATAGTAATGAATCTTTTATTGACCTATTCAACCATCTCAATTTAATTCATACTATATCTAAATATTATAGTCTGAATTATCCTAAATATAATATGTTATAAG
>JANKYF010000226.1:54257666-54268648 GCA_029829435.1 Erythroxylum hondense | reverse complement strand
AAAAAAGGTAAAACTAGCACAGTAAATTATTAATAAAAATTACAATAAAAACATCAATAAATAGAAATAATAATAAAATAATAAAATATATAGATATATATAAAATAATGAAAACAAGAATAATAATAATACGAAAAATGCTAATAATAAATAATCAAATAGTAACAACATAAACCCAAGCCAGAATATTACAAATAGAACCTAGATCCCCCAAATACAGGTAGCCAAAGAAGAAGATTATCTTACTAAAGAAACACAACCTTGGAAGCTTAGTTTCTACCACGATCGCCACTAAATGCCAAAAACGACTAACAAAAGAGATACAATAAGAATCCCAAACATAAGAATAATCAAAATAATAATAATAATAAAAGAATAAAAGCATTAATAGTGAAACAAAAGGAATGCGAAGCTTATCAACTTCAGGGGAATCATATATAAATCAAACCTTCCCAACAGTCATAAAAAAGATGCATTCAAAAATTAAAAGTGATATTTAGAACATATGTAGCAATAAAGATGAAATAATTAGTGATAGAGATACCGCTACTAGAGCCTTAATAAACCTAGAACCTGATACGGGCAGTTGGGATTAAAATCAAAGACGAGCTCATTTGTATATCTTATAAAAATCCACTTCACCACCTGCAAAAAAATGTGTAGAAAAACACCGGTCTAAAAAACTAGGTGTTGTCAACTGCCTATGACACAAAAACAAATCCCCAACTATGACTTCACGTAGTTTGAAATACCAAAGAACTGTCTGTTAGGAGAAAGAAGAAGCCAAGGCAGTATGTTTGTATGGAAGGAACACTGACACGTCGGTGATTTCTATCGGTGAAAACATAGAGAGAAAGATAGAGAGGAGGTCATTCATCCCATGGCTTGATAAAGCCTGTAATTTTTCTTTTCCATAACAAAAGAGTGTAATAGCTAGAAAAATGAAAACAAAACTCGATAATATCCAACAACCCAAATCCATAACCTACAATAATCTCCCTATGCAAAGTAACAAACGGAAGAGGAAGGCCATACAATAAATACCCAAATACCTAATAACCAACCAAACCCGCCTAAATAACACACTAGGTGATTGAAACAAAGGAAACCCAAAAGCCAAATCCCATAAAAGGAATTATCTTTGAATCAAAAACGCAATATGGATCTGGAGAAAACAACCTCAAATTCGAAGACATATAGAAAAACACACAAGGAGTTGCATATACTCAAGCCAGCCTCATCTTTAACACGCAGAAACCCAAACCAGGCTGTTAAAGAATGAAACTTTCGAAAATCCAAGTGAAAGTAAGGAATCAGGCATAGGTAAACGCTAGACAACCTAGAAAGAGCTCACAAGAATGAGCTACTAATTGCCCCAATAAGGGGGGAATCAGCACTTTCTCAAAGGATGTTAATGCTTGTGATTGACTTTCAGTGTCTAACATCAAGAAGTAGAAAAAGAAAAAAAATACTCAAAGAAGAGAGCAGAGGATAAAAATGTCGATTTTCTAAAAAAGTAAAAAAAGTAGGTATCGGGCCTAAGTAGAGTTATAGTAGCAAGTTGAGGAATAAAAAATTCAGATTTCAGTTGACAAATAGATGATTTGGTTCATGAAAAGAAATTGAACCAGTAGAGAAACACAACAGAGAAGGAGTGGAGTATTCAGATCCGAAGCATGAAGATGTAATACGTCATAGAAATTCTAAAAACAATAGAACCTTTTCAGTCACAAGAAAACCCCAGTCGTAAGCCCCAAAATATAAGATGACAATAGAGGTTCAAGATCTAAACCAAATAAAAAAACTTGAGCCAAAAACCCTAGATCTGGATTGAAGACGAAGCAACCCAGATAACCTATCAAAGCGAGAGATAACAGAAATAAAAAGAAAAATAGATGATTGAGAAGTAGAGAGTGAAAGAAAAGAAGGGAAGACTTAGCTGAAGTAGAGAGACAAGATCGAAGTCTTTGGCGGTAGGCTGGCTGTTTATCAAAAACATCCTCATCTTCCAGCTCCTCCACCTCTAACATACTACTGTCACCTGCCCCTTTACATTCGCCACCGTCACTATGATCGAGAACCCTCACTGTCATTCATACTACTTATTGTATGAAGTCATATAATGATGAATAATGTAATATGAACAAGTTCTAATGTACATAGTTTATTTTATTTATGAAATTTCGTAAATGGAATTTGAAGACTTTAGTAATTCCAACTATAATAATGGGCCAACAATGATTTGTTATTATGGGTTAGAAGCTTCTTTAAGGACTTCATAAAGCTATAGTAATCTTAGCAAAATATTTTTTGGATGTCTTAATTACCCATTTGGTATCGTAAGTTTTTCCAATGACGTAACAAGCAATTTCCTAATATAACTATCTATATTGTTCAGAAGTCAAGGAAAGAAATATCTACATTTAAAGAGGTCGAATCAAGGAGAAGTTTAGAAGAAACGAAGGTACTTGATGCACAAATAAAAATTCTAAGCCAAAACATTGAAATGTTGATGAAGGAGAAGAAAGAGTTGAGATTAATGTTATTAAATATAATTGTAACCTTCATTTTAATTTTAGTTTCATTGTTGATCTTTTATATGGTTGCAAAATAGGTTTAGCTCAATCTTTATATGTATGGATGTAAGAATTTATAATCTGTGAAAATTTATTTTTTGTTTTCATTGTGATTTGTTTTCCTTATGGTAAATTTTATTGTTTTGTAAACATCTCAATTGCTCAATAAAATGATATCATATCATATATACAACATGCATATCATATATATAACTAGTTCAAAGTATAATCTAAAATGTATCAAATTCAAAATCAATTAGGAGATGAAAACACAAAGTATTATCCAAAATATAGTTACAAAGTATAGTATATGGTAATTGGTTTAATGCAAAATATAATCCAAAATATAAACTATGGATAAAATTTTTTAATTGTTTGGAAGGTCAGTATCTTTGCTAGTACTCCTAATTTCTACTTTCCTTTTACTTGCTGTAGCTTATAAATATCTTGATATAATGCTAGATTTACCTTTACATCTAAGACCTCTAAGTTCAAAAGACAATTTAAAAGATGTAGGATCTTCATGCCCAAAATTTTGCGTAGGATTGTCAACCTGTGGATTAACCTATAAAACACATGCTCATATGCATAATGTAGGATCCTCATGTCTAAAATGGATATGCAAAATTTTAAGCTTACATTTATGCTTTGTTGATTAGATGTACATTTCTAATTAATTGACGTAGCACTATTAATACAAGTTTGCTGAAAATAAAGTTTGCATAATGATTAGTATAGATAATAAAATCATATTTATTTAAATAATTGTTGCTAAGTCATCTAAGTTTACCTAAGAATGTGTCTTTGTTGATGTTGGTGTTGCTAATCCTTCTTCAAAAGTTCGTCTTTCTCTAGAAGTTGTTAAGACCTACAACATAATATGCATAATGTTATTGTTGGAAGCCAAATAAAATAAATAAAGTTGAACTAATTGTTACCTATATTGACAGGCTATTCATTTAGTGTTATTATATTACACCTTCTACTGCTATGCCCAGAAGTTTCATATTTTCTACATTCCACATTTGAACCTTTTGTGGCATTTTGCTTGCATTAGGTGCTTTTGTTGGTTCATTCTTATCTCTTCTTCTTGACCTTTTCGGTCTTCTTGGCATTACCTTAAAACTGGTGGATGAATATGCCCATAATCATTTTTTGGCCAAAAGCTTATCCACTTAATAGGTTGCATCACCTTATCATATAACTTTAGAAAGATGGTCTTCTTGTAACAATCATTGACAAATTCCTTAAGTCTTCTTTTGGAGTGATTTATTGCATTGATAACATGTTTATATGGATAACCTTATAGGTACCATTCACTACAACTATAAAAATTATCTCTTCCTTGCTTGACAACATTCTTCCTATCTCCTTTGCTTACTTTATATGCTCCATCCCTATTCCATATAATCCTTTATTGCAATGCCACCTTATTTTTTCAATCTTTTTAACAATTATAGGTACAATATCAAACTTCCATTTGTATGCATATGCCCTCCTTTCTCAATGTATCTTTATAATCATTACTCTTATGGTCTCTAACATACTGATAACAAGATTATCCATTGTTATTAGTATCCATTCGTTAAACGTCCCGCCTATGTTATTATTGGTAATAGGGCACTTTGATTAGAATGATTGGTGTGACTTAGCTTATGTCTCCTCTGGATATTCAAGCAATGCACTAACACATCCATGTTTAATTTTGTCTAGCATCTTAAGTTGCTCATTGAAATCCTCAACATATGTTGACCACACATATGCCCAAAATTGTCATATTAATTATTTTCCACTCCATTCTGCATGCTAATTATGATAAATATGTCTATTGTCTCCACAATTCTTACCAAGTCCTGTACGCATAAATCAATCATAAGATGCATGAGACATATGTCACAAGGTAATACTTTAATCACATAATAAACCAAAATGTATGTATCTTTTGCATATAAGTTATTATAGTGACTCCATCTCCGTGCATACAAAAGAATCTTGGTACCTTTTGACTAGATATATAATGCTCACACAAATAAAACTAAACTTTTTGTTTTATTAATAATAAATATTTCACTACAAAACTGTAACTGAAGAAGATACAGTTACATGTAATATACTTGCTTTCCAGGGAATTATATTTACATAACTCCAATAATAAGGTTAATGGATGCCTGTACTATGAAGTTGAGGGGAGCAAAATTATCTTCCTATTATTGCATGAGGATGATAAATTGCCCACATCAAGCCACTTGACTATGTTGTATGAGGATAAACAACTTTTGACCAAAGAACCTTGGCATAAAGGACCTTAGTATAGCATCTTCTATCCTAGGTATTCGGATTCACCAGGACATATCTCAACACTTATCAGACCTCTCAAAACATGCATACATTGAGTATGGGTTACAAAGGTGTAATACGGTTGACAGTAAACCTGTCTCTCACAGTGAGAGATAATCTTTGGTATAATAGCTATGGAATAAAGTGTAAAGAGAGAGATTATGAGGAATGTTTCATATTCTAGTACAGTGGATAGCTGATGTATGCTCGACTATGTACTAGATAGGACATTGCATTCACTGCTTGACTGTTTGGTCAATATTTGGTTAATCCAGTTATAGACTTTTAGAATGCAGTCTAACGAGTGTTGAGATACTTGAAGGAATCAAGGATTATATGTTGACATATAGAAAAGTTAACAGATCAAACCTCGTAGAGAATTCAGATTAAAGTTGGCTATGTGTTCGGATGATCGAAAGTTCACTTAAGGTTACAGTTCAAGTTTGCAGACGGTACAATGTTGTAGAAGTGTGTCAAAGAGACACGTGTAACTTCCTCGACTATGCATGCAGAGTGCATGCTAAGGGGCTGCTTTGCATACGATTTAACTCAGAAATTTGATTTTTGAGTGGTTTGTGGTCCATTCAGTAGCTAGACCCATTAGTTTTATTGTGGTATTCTTCTTCTAGTGTTGTTTAAGAACAACAAAGAACGTCACAGGGTCATAGCATTTAAAGATCAATTATTTGGTCATAAAGATGTTGACATAAAAAGTGACATTAAGGTTTGGAGCATTTAAGGACTGAGGAATTATGAGTCGATCCTTTAACTAAAGGACTTCACCCACTTGTGTTTATAACACAAGTATACAATATAGGTGTTTTGATATCCTTAGACACTGCCAGTTAGGGGATCGTTATGTTTGCTCCATGTATATTTGTACATTTTAAAGTATTATGATAGTATGATGGTTCATTAATAAAGATGATCACTGTTTATCCTCAGTATTACGTGTCATCATACATTGTCATAGTATGTATGAAAGTTTTAAGATTTGTGTCGATCTTAAGCATTTGATGGTCATTGGGCATATATACAGATTGACCTTGTGCCTATGTCATTTAGACGCATACAATTTAGCATAGATATCTATTAAGTTTGATATGACATAGGGGGATATAAGTTTTTAACCTCATAAAGGTTCTCTAATGCAGTTTAGTATTCAGTTAGAGAACGTAAAGATTTTTTCTAATGCTGTTTAGCATTTGGTGAGAGAAAACAAGATTTCTCTAATGCAGTTTAAGATATGCGGTTTAGCATAAAGTTAGAGAAATCGAGATCTACAAATGAAGATGATACAATTTAGATCATAAAGGTATCATCGTAGTTTGCTACACTCCATTTTCCTATTCATGTTAGTGAGGTATTATGTATTCGTGATTGTATTGGATCTGTGTCACATAGGACACATGGATATGATGCTTTTCAGTATCGAAAGCCTTACGGGACAGAATGATGGACTTTTGTTATTTTTGGATCAAATGTTTTGTTTTTAAAAGCTAGTCGACTAATACAGTAGTGTGGCTTAACCAAGTTTTTAAATTGTTTTTAAACTAGAATCTACTATAATTAATGCTTGTCCAAAGGGGAGATTGTTAGACATTTTTGTCCTTAGGGACAATTTTGCCCATATCTCATAAAGTTGGACAACATTAATTGCAATTTTAGTTTTTAAATAAATTATCGGTTAAGTTGCGTCATTTGATCCAGATAAAGATAATAAAGTAACCCAATAAATGATCTAGATTAATGGGTCGAAGTCTGGGTGAAAAATAAGTCTCAATTAGTGTAGATCGGGTCCATATAGACCTTGTGATGGGGAAGTCCGATATGGAAGCTATACAAATGTTAAGGTCTCTTGCAGTTACTCATATATATCATTTACGAGCATAAAGAATTCCTGACCCGTTAGGAAAACTAGTGTTTTGAGAAAACTGTAGAAAGACCTAGCCTGTGAGTCGATGAGCACTTTTCACTAAAGTCTTCGGGAGATTCGGACACGTTTGGAGCTCGGAATCGATATCGGAATTAGAGATAGAATTGAAATCTAGGTATTTTGCATTACCTTCATTTTGATCCTTTCATGTAGATCCGGGATATGTAATAAGACTCACAGTACGTATTACATTTAGCACAAATATTTTTTATTCATGAGCCATAAGCAAGTGGAGAATAAAACCTGTACCTCGACGGGAGTGAGTGGGGAATGAAGGTACCTCGACGGGAGCGAGTGGAGAATGAAAATGCCAAAAGATAAACGAAGAAGAAGCACGAAGGGATTCAGTTGGGTTAGCGAAAACAAATGCAAATTAGGGTCAAATTACGAATTCAGTTGGGCTATATTTTAGAAGAAAACATATGTAAAATAATTTTAATATTTAATAAATAAATAAAAAATAAAAATACAAGAAATTATTATCTATTTACACGTCAATTGCTATATTAGTAACTGACTTACATGACATGTTGACTAAACTTAATAGAGACATAACATTTATTCGAAGGAGTTAATGTTTTTGGGACAAATTGCTCTATTTTAAAAATGGTAGGGGATAAACAGGTATTAAAAATAATAGTAGGGACCATTTTGAAATGTATAAACTAAGAATGTCTTTAATTAATTATTATAAATATATAATAAAAGATTGATCGTAGGATATTAACCTTCCTGGCATTAGATCTCAAACTTCATTCTTTGTGTTCTTTTGAAATTGTATATATTCAATATCTCATAATGCAATTGATCTTGAATATGCGAAGGATTCAAAGAATGATGTTAAATTAAATTTCAAATATCTCCTGATTAAGAGCTGAATACCTCCATTTCTCTTTCTCCACAAAATCTGCATCCAAGAACCTCGAAACAAATGCCCATAGCCTGTAAACATCCTCAAAGCTTGTCAATAGTCCCACTGTAGCTGTGACTACAGAAATTCCGCAATGAGGTTCGTCTCGCTTCGTATTTGAGCCTTTCACCCGTTTCTCACTTGTTCTAGTTTCCGATTTATATACCCTCTCTTCTTCATTCTTGTCCGAGAACCTAATGTGTTCCAAAAATCCACAACTTAAAGAAATGTTATTTCTTTCAGCCAGCTTTTGCACAAGTAAAGTATCTATTTTTTCTCCTTTCCAATCAAACACATTGAACGAAACTGCTGGCCCACGATAGAATTTCACCTTTGGTCCGCATAATCTAACAAGAGGAAGCCCATTTTCTGAATTCGGATGTTGTAGTTTCATCAGGCCATTAACCAACCAGTTGATCAGAACTCTGGCTCTGGTCGTGATTGTGATCAGGCCTATTGAATCTGCATGATTTAAGCCTCCGCATTCAAGTTCTAATGTTTCATTTGTACCCTTTTCAAAAATCTCAGACGACTTACGTAAACTGTCAATTTTCGATGCTTTCTGTTCTGCGTTATGCTCTGTCTTTTCATGAGTTTTGTCAATCTCATGCTGACCAGAAGATGTTGGTAACGAGCAAGATTCCTGCACAATGCAATCACTATGTAACTCAACTATAGATTGAGTCTCTATACTAGCTGAGGACCAGTCTTCAGAGTGTTGATATGGTCTTTTAGATGGGACAATCTTCACTATGCCCATGCTAGTAGAAGTAGATAAATCATTGAAAATTGAAACGCTAGATTTCTTCACAAACAGACATCCAAAACCTGAAGGGTTATCTCCAAATACTTTGTAAAAAGAACAAACGAGAAAGTCAGGCTTGAAGAGGGAAAGTCCAAGGGTCTCCATGTGCTTAGCTCCCAATGCACAAGCATCAAGCAACACATGCCATCCATTTTCCTTAGCTATGCTCATCCAAAGATATGAATACCTTGTACCTATCATCTTTGACTGAACTGGGAACACAAATAGTCCCCTTTTCTTCTTTTTCTTCTTACTCACTACCTTCTTCAGCAATTTCGCTGAATTGATATCAAGAGAAGGCCACAGGAATTCAGCTGACGTCGCTCTTGCTCCTTTCTTCGTCGAGGTTCTGATCATCATTTCCACAGCCTCGTCCTTGTGATCATAAACTGTAACAAGATTCCGATTAGTTTGAAATGGATAGTTATCTGCAAGAAGTTTGAATGCGGAGGACTGATTGGCAGTGAAAACCATCGTATAATCATCTTCAGAGACATTCATAAACGCCATAATTCTTCTTTGTAACTTGTGTTCCAGCTCAGATTCCTGACCACCATACTGTAGCTGATAATTCAAACTCACTGCTTTGTAGGAAATATCAAAAAAAGGCGGTTCAGTAGCAGCAGAATGTGGCGGCGGCAGTGGAGGAGGAGGAGTAGTTGACATTGAAGCTACGGATTCAGGCTGAATATGAACATGTTGCTGAGAGTATGAGAAGAGCCCATGACCAATATAATCAAGACAAACATGACCGTACCTAGATAGATGAGGGTACTCGTGTTCTCTGATTCTGTCAACCTGTTCCGTGTGAGCATATTGTGGGAATACGTTGATCAAATCGAAGTACGATTGTCGCAGCGAAGGGAGGGACTCATGGTTTGTAAAAGGATAGTTCTTGAAGACGGAAGAAACCATGGCAGCTTCGAAGCTATAGCGAGACAGAGCAGCACTGGTTATGGGGTTTGGTGTCTGAGCCACAGAGAGGCCAAGAAAAGGCGTTGGGCAACATCCCTGGCATTTACAGGTTTCTGAGTCGCTTCTGGTTAAAGTAGAAAGCATCTTTTGCAGCTCTTTCCCCGCCCGTGGACACACAGCTCACGTAGTCTTCTTTAATAAGCTTAGTCAATCTACGTTGAAAAGTCAAAGTAATTGTTGGTCTTCGCCAGAGCATTCCAGGAAGGGCACTGTGTCCAGAAATTGTGGTCGATTGCCCTCCGCCTCATCCACTGGCAACGAATGAAGAATATTTCATCTTCGTTTACATTCTAGACAAGGCTGTAATCTTTGCTTTGATTTCTAAAACGTACTTTTAACTTAATTGTTATTCGTCCAATAAAAATTAGTTCACACCTTTTAATTTGTTGACTTCTTAACATCTAGTGATATTGTGGTGTAAAATGTTGCACGATTCTTTGGTAGGACTAAACCGAGCTTTATATATTCGTTAAACTTGACAACTAAGCATAATAAGGGAATTCAACGCACATTCTGGTAATAAATGAGGTGATTTTTGCAACCTTTTAGGGTTCATTTAGTGCACATAATATATTATTAGACCTCTTTAAATATGGCGCTTTAACATAATTTCTATTAAGTATTCTTATTGTTACAGGATAATCCGAATAAGTAGAGAGTTGAATCAACTATATATTAGGACGAGCTGTTTCCAATCTATGTATGGTTTTTGCCACTGGGGAGTACTAAATATATCAATCAACTTGCTCCAACGTAAGCACAAAGTAGTCTCTCGACATCAACTTTAGACCCACCCACGTGTCACCGTATTGTGGAGTTCGTATTGCCAACCAGTGATCGTAAAAGTCTACGTGCCACATGGCTCTTCGTTTTCTTCCGAACAATCAAATGGTCGGGGTTGCTCTCAAAGGAATAAGAGGTGCGCTGTTAACATTTGAGAATCTCATTCTTGTAAGAAACCAACAAGCAGAAAATGGTAAAGACACTTTTGGTAGTGGACAGTGGACACGACACCCCTAGAGCCCGTAGAAGTGAAGCGACGTCGATGATTCATGTTGAGTCTGTTTATATGTCATTCTATGATTGCCACCACGAAGACTGTCATTTTGTTGGAAGTAGTTTTCAACAATAATTATTGGTACCTTAACCAATTTGTACAGGGATCTAAATTCATCTTTTGGGAATGGTCAAAGCAGGCATATGTATGGAGATGCCAAAAATTAAGAGTTTTCCCCTATAATTAACTATGTTTAAGAGCAAAATCATTAACTTCTTAATATTTTTCTCCTAAGTTTCAATGATTTAGCTTCATGAGATTGAGATATTGGTTTATATCTTACAACCAATTAATTGGTTGTAGATTTTATGACATAATTAATTAAAAATGTTTTTATTTTATTTATGTTTATTTAATCAACTAATATCTAAGATAATGTCTATTAA
>JANKYF010000226.1:53907590-53924694 GCA_029829435.1 Erythroxylum hondense | reverse complement strand
CCAAAATTGTAACTTATTTTTCAGGACCGAGAGAGTAGACTCCTAGCTCCAGAGGGACTTTTCCTGCCGTGTAGATTATGTTGGCAAGAGAAGTCATGGCTCACAGGTCGGTCAGCTGGGAATTTTTTGGATGACCTAGTTAGGCTTTTGTATTAGATTTCTTTTGGAGTAATATACAGACAGTGGAAAACTTACAGAAATGTAAATTATTACTTTTGATGAAATGAAATGAGAAAGCAAATTTTGGTTTCAAAAAATTACTGATTGTGATACTGATGTTTATATGATGCCATATGAAGTACAGTACAGTAGTGATTGCTCGTAGTGCACCCTTATTGTAGGATATGCATCGGAATGACCTACGGACGTCTCGGTGTATACCCTACGATAAGGGGGCACGACAGAGAACTTGCCCTATAGGGATGGCATGCTAGCACAGTCAGTCAGTAAAATCTCATTAAAAATTTTTAAAACAAAAAACATATGTAGAAATCAACAATTGGATCGGCTCGACTTTTATTCAGAAACATTTTCAATCGCAATAATACAATCATTAGAATTTCAATAGCCATTTGGGCCTATTACAAATACAAAAATATTTGTAGTCATAATTCAATACATTGCAAAATCATTTACAGACATTTCTAATTTGGAAAGTTATTACAAATAGAAATATTCGACTACACAAGTTACATCAATTGTGGAAGACTAAATTCGATACAAAAATAAGAAAATACAAATGCAAACGCGAACTAATCTCAATCTCAATCTCTATCTCTTACTTGAATACAGTGGGCATACTCCTGTTTGCCTATGGGTAACTCTTCTAAGCCTGAAAAATATTGCAAATTTTGGGTGAGTTTTGCAAACTCAGTAAATGACCATCCTCGATGGCTCACTCAATCACATAACACATATCATCACTTATAAATACATAATTCACATCTCTTCATTTACAATCATTTAATCATTTGAACACTTATCACGTTAAGAAATCAATCAAACTATTTAAATCATACATAACATATGCATATGCAATGCTTATGAGACTCACTTTCAATTTATTACTTTGTTGTGATCGAGCGCCTATAACTATTTCGTATCCATTGTGAATACCGGGCTCATTGATAACTATCTCGTATCTGTTGGAGATACTAGGCTCATTTTGCATAGTGAGCCTTTAGCTCTTAATCATTTTCTGAGCTTTTAAGCTTTTGTTCACATTCTGAGCTTTAAGCTCTTTTTCGGTGGCTACTCCGGTTAGGACTGCCTTTATATTTCATGCATTCATATAATGAAATGCATCAATCATATATGATCAATTATTCACCTTTACATGCCATCAGACCTTAGTCCGGCATTCAACATTTGCGTTGAGAATCACTTTTTCATTTATATGCATATTCACATTTAAGACACATTCATCATCGGACCGGTCTAGCATTTAGCAATCAAGTTGTGTACACCTATTCCATCCAATTCACATACAAGGAGCACTTCAATAATCACATTCATATATCAGCATCTTTGGAACTTCAGTGTCCAGAATCAACACGATCAAATAACATTCATAATCATTTAATTAATAATACATAACAAAACAATCATAAAAATAAGACCATCTAGGTCTACTCACAGTATGCTCCAGATTAGTATTTGCTTCCAAGGTCTGGAAATGTTTAGATGATGACGCTCTATATGTTCCTCTATATCATGCAAAACATACACATATCACAATTTTGCATAATTGTATAAGTGTCTATTGATGCACAAATATGTATATTAAATATGTACAATACATGTTCAATGATATTCCCGGGTATATGTCCTTAATACATGTATCATAACCAATTATCAAGATCTTTGAATCATTCCTTAACACCTAGTACACTCTTCTTACATTAATAACTCAATCCTGCTTCAATTAGGCTCATTTAATATCACTAACAAGCCTAAACATCTCATTGGACAAACATTGATAAGTCAATCATTTATAAACAAACATCTCTTGGGACAAACGACATAACTTTTGTTGTAGATGTTGGATTAATGTTATCTTAGGATGTTTCGAAGAGGACTTCTATTTGTGAAAACTCTGAAGAGAGATTTTGCCATTTGGAGGGTCAAAACACACGGGCCGTGTGGAATTACACGGGCAAACCGTGTTTATTTCTAGTCTGGTTACCTTTTTGCATTTAGAACACACGGTCAGTATTAATTTACACGGCCTAACTGTGTATTCTTCAAATTTTTACTCAATTCTCCTTCTCCAAGACATCTCCAATGTATTCTATACCCATTCTAACATCACTTTCACTCATAATCTTCCCAAATTCACCTCTTCTAATGCAATATCTCTTCATAACAATTCAAACACCAATTAGATTTCATTAACTCTCAAATTAGATTTCATTAACTCTCAAATCTCAACTCATTTGATTCATCATCTCAAGTGGAGAAATTTTTCAAGTATTCCCCAATTGATCATAAACACTCAAAATATAACACATTCTCATACACTCAAATCAGAACACAACATATACATTCATCCAACAATGTACTGTACCCAATTCTCAACTTCATGTCAAATGTTTGGGACTATTAAAGATAGAATTTAAATTTGATGTCTTCACGAAAAATGTAGCCATATGTCTCTAGTTTAATTCAAATTAAAAATCATCTCATTTAAATAACTAGATAAAAATTTATGGCTAAAACACAGAAGTATACTCAGAGATCATATTACTGCTACATTTTTCAGATCAACTACCAATTTTGTCTCTAAATCTTACCCTAACACAATTCATACAAAGATCTCCTTTTCTACTCCAGATACTCCTCATTCTCAACTCCATTTCAAATCCAAAAAAATCATAAGACAAGTCATGATCCACATTTGATCATTAACCCAAAAATAGAACATAAACATTTACCCATTCATTATTGATTTTCTGCACTCATCCTAACCCCATGAAGAAGATCATTCAACCTCAAAATATCTCTATAACAAATTATAAATCATTAATCAACATATATATACAAAAACAAGAAATTTACCTAAGCAATTCATCACTCACATTCATCATACATAAAACACCATTATATGTCATTTAACCTCTAACAATCATCATAAATGCTTCATTTAACCAAACCCATAATATTTAACAAGCTACTTACTTGATTTAGCTTCCAATTCTTCAAAATCACCATTAAACCCTAACTCTTTCATCTCCATGATCATCAACTTTCATGGAGGAATAGGTTGGGTCTCTTAGTAGAAAGGTGAAAAGGACAAAGAAAATGAAAGTAGCAAGTGAAAAGTGAAAGCAAGATTTAACGTTGATGAAGGTAGGTGAGAGTGAGTGTCATGAAGTTGAAGAAGAAATGAAGAAGATGAGACAGAGATTAACAAGAGATGAGGACAATGACTAAAGTGAAAGAAAAATAAAAGTAAGATGGCTTTTTTATAAAGAGTGAATAACGTGAGTGAGGGATGAGTGGTGAGTGGCAAGTGTGGTGACGCGTGTCACTTGCCACTTGTCATCTTTTTATAGTTCCAATTGGTCTCCTTTAATATCTAGTCCATTTTGTCTCCAATTTCTAATCCAATTGACTCCCAATTTTTAATGAAACTAGTCATTAAATCTTAATGTCACATATAAAAATTTCTATTGCTATTTGACATGTGTTTCTACCACTATTTATCAATTATTTTGCCACTTGGCATTTTCCTAGTCCAAAATAACCTTAAATTGTAGAAAATCTTCAAAAATTTCACCAAATTTTTTGAGTTAATAAATATACTATCCAAATTAATTTTTCACACATATAATCCACAATTTCAAATATAATCACATTTATAAATCAATTATACTCAGAAATTGTTAATGAATGGATGTACAATCATTTTGATGTGTGCAAAAATTCAAATTCATTTACATATATACTAACATTATGCATAAGCATGAAATGCATTTTCTTAATCTCTCTTTGAGCTCACATATACCGAATTTTAGGGTTATAACCCTTAGTATGGGAACGAGATGTTACACACGACAAGTTATTTGATAATTTTTTGATTTAATAGTAAGGAATATTATTTTGAATAAAATAGTGGGATTAATTAAATATTTATTAAAGTCTTTATTTTATTTGATTTAATGATGTCCAGTACTTTTTCTTTTATATCTTTTTAGTTATTAGATAAAATAATTGGAAATTTGTCATTAAGGAGCATTATAAATGATAACAAGCTTACTAAATCTAATTTTTTAGACTAGTTCACAACTGCAAAATTATTCTTCACAACTAATGAAGTTTGGGGGAGAGATATCAATTTCATATTGATAATGTTACACAAGCTCCATATGTGATGCTAGACAATATGTCTCCTAAGCTTTAGATGCAACATGAGAATATGGATGCTCCTACTGTAAATTTTACATCTCTATAAGTTGTTTGGTGTATAAAATAGGGTAGAGAGATTTCAAACTTCTAGAATGTTATATTGTTGCAAAATGGGAAAAGGATTGTCAATGGAGATAACAATTACGTTTTCTCATATTGAACATCTCAAGCATCCGTTCAATTTATTTTTCTTGTGACATCCACATCTTTTCAGCATTCCTATCATAGATGATCTCTATGACTAAATTTTATTTTGTAAGACCCAAATCTTTCATGTTAAAGGACTTGGACAAGTCCTGTTTCAACTTGCAAATCATGTCAACATCTTGTTCTACTATCAACATATCATCCATATATAAAAAAGGGATGATGAAATTACCACTAGAAAAATTTTCTAAAATAAATATAAGAATCAACTAATGTTCTCTTATAGCCATTAATAGTCATAACAAATCAAATTTTGACGACTAGTTATTTAAGTTTAAGATCCAAGCTAGCAACTAGACCTAAACAATGTGTATCGATGTGATCTTGACCACTCTTTTCAGTTTACACAATAAGTAACCCTCTAATTTTAAACCGGGGCTGCTCTGTATATATCTCCTTATTCAAGTTTCCATATAAGAAGATAGTTTTCACATCAAGTTATTCAAGTTCAAGATCCAAGCTAGCAACTAGACCTAAATAATGTGTATAGACGTGATCTTGACCACTGATGAAAAGATCTTATTAAAATCCTTATTTTTTTATTGTGTCCCTTTACCACCAATCTCACTTTACAGTTTCCAACTTGTCACCATCTTTCTTAATCTTTAACACCCATTTATTTTTCAATGTCTTCTTAGTTTTAAGAAGCTTTACTAACTTTTAAGTCTTATTCTTCTTAAATGAATCCATTTTCTCTTACATTGCCTTAAGCCAAGAGTCTTTGTCTTTAAGTGATTACATTTCTTAGAAATTATGTAGTTTCCCTCAGCAATCACTGGGAAATATTTTAGACTTAGGTATCTTATCAAAGGCTTCTTATCTCTATTTGTCCTTCAAAGTTAAATATCTTCAAACACTTAAGTATGTTGTTTCCCTTGTTTATAATACTCATGAACCTCTTCTACATCTTCCACAAGATGTGGCTCAAGTGACTTATAACCATCAAGTTGCACCTAATCATAATCATCTTGTGTTAGCTCATATCCTTCGCCTTCTTTACCTATAGGCTTATCAACGAAATTAAGAATACAGGAAATATCTGCAGTACCAAAAGATAAACTACTATAAGTATTCTTTCCTTCTTTGATGATTTCTGCACCCATTTTATGCTCATAGAAGGCTATGTCCCTGCTTTTGACAACCTTCTACTTTTATAGGTCATAGAGCCTATACTCAAATTCCTTATCATCATATCCAACAAATATGCAATGAGTAGTTTTTGAATCAAGCTTTGATCTCTACTCCTTTGGTATATGTTTAAAAGCTTTATATCTAAATACCATTATGCGCAAATAAGTCAGATCAATCCCTTTCCATACTCTCATAAATATCAAGATCCAAAGGGATTAAAGGAGTTCTATTGATCAAATATACAATAGTTCTAATCGCTTCACCAAAAAGACTTAGATAGTTTAGAAATTCATAGGGTAATGAACCTTCTCCATAATGGTTCTATTCATCCTCTGGGCAACATCATTGTGTTTTGAGGTACCATGTTTTGTCTTCTCATGTATTATGCTATAACTTGCACAATATTTCTCAAACTTATTACTCATTTCTATTATTAGTTTAGAGACACTTCAACTTTCTCTCTATCTCCCCTTCCACTATAGCATGAAATTTTTGAAAGATCTCAAACGTGTGGCCTTTTTTCTTAGCATATGGACTCAAGTCTTACTTGTAGCATCATTAACAAAAGTAATAAAATATTTATTACCTCTCAAGGACTTTACCTCAATAAGACTATACACATCAAATTACACTAGCTCCAACTTAGCCTTCCTTCCGGTAGACCTTTTATGGAAAGACACTTAATGTTACTTTTTAGCTAAGTGATAATCACAGGGGTTTAGGAGAAACAATAGTTTTTATAAGGATAAGATATTTTTCGACTAACAAGTTTTCCCTTTCTCACTAACATTTCCTAATCTATGCTGCTACAAATCTAAAGAAGTGTTCTCTTCAATGCCATGTAGTTCTCTAGTGCACTTGTTTAAGTGTGTCTTGTATAATGTGCAGTATAATCCACCACAAGCAATTGTCGTTGCTCCTTTAGATAGCTTCCACTTTCCATCCCCAAAGATGTGTCAGTATCCTTCATAGTCAAGCACATCTACAGACAACAAATTGAGGCGTAAGTTAAGAATGTGTTGAACACCTTTAAAGGTCAATATGCACCCAACATCGGTGATGTCACTTGTGCTGACGATACTAATAGAGCTTTGATTACCCGTCTTCATACTTCCAAAATCACTAATCTTATAATTGATGAAGTATCCCCTCTTTAGTAAGAAGCTTATGATCATTAAGCCATTTAGAATTTGAGTGACTAATATAAAGGCGCTCATTGATTGTACAAATCACTGACACCTCTTCATTTATACTTGAGACTATTACTATAGTGTTATTATTGTCTCCATCTTTCTAGTTATCTTGCTTCTTTTAGTATCTCTTTCATTTGTAACAAAACTTCTTCATATGACCAAGTTTAGTGTAGTGATGACATGTCCTGGTCTCCTTGCCATCTTTAGACATAGACTTATTTTTTTACTTGCCAAGGTCTTTGAGACCTCTACTTCTTGCTCTATCTCTTAATTAAGCATGCTCTGTTTGATTACAAAAAAAGAAAACACACCATCTAGAGTAGAGTTACTGATGATCACTACCAAAGTTTTCCAACTATTTAGCAAGGAACACGGCAAGAACAAATCTTGTAGCTTATTATCAAAGATGATCTTCATATTGGTTAGCTTGTTGATGATATTATGAAAACTATTGAGATACTTAGACACTGATTTTCCACCCTTTAACTTTAGGTTTACAAGTCTTTTGATCTACAAAGCCTTGATGTGAGCAGTCTTCCTCTCATAAAGACCCTTCAATTTCTTCCCCAACGCAAAAGAATTAATCTCGTAAGATATGTAGTTGAATATGTTGATTTCAATCCATTGTCTATTAGTTTTTAAAGTTTTTCACTTTTCAGAATTAAACGTGTCTTTTAGAAATAGCTCCAATAGTTGCTATAATTCACCCAATCTTCATTCCTTTTAATCCCCTAGAGCCCATATTTAATGATATTAATTAAACACATGTCAATAAAATGAGACCTTACCCATAATAATTTTGTTGCAAAATTTTGCTACTTTCAATTAGTCACAATTTCCTCCTTGCTTAACTATCTAAGAATGGTATTTATGTTTCTCGTCACACAATAACAAAAAGACATATGGCATCAGAAGTAGATTATTGTCGGTTGCATGATTAACACTGAACATTATTGCATAGCATTATCATTATTTTTGGCAACTAACTCCACAAGAGGCGTATAATCTGTCAGGCTTCCTGTCTTGCTGAAATGGATAAGATCTCCACTAGTTTTATCTCCTTATGCTATAAAGTTAAAAGAGTGGCGTGTGCTGCTGTTCGATGGGAATTAAATTAGGTTTTATGTGATCAAATGATTATCCACTCTGTCAATTATATGCTATTTCCTCCCTCCAAAGTCAAACCTACCTTTCTTCTGTGTTGTTCTCACGCTCCTTTTATTCATCTTATTTTCACTGGGTTCAAAAACCCACTACTGATCACTGCAAATGATACCTTACAGACAATAAATGATTGAAAAGAGGTGATTTGATACGCGTGAAGGTCCCGTCCCAAAGCCAGAATGTATTATTTGTTCCACCATTAGTTACCAACTCAATATGTGCTAATAAATCTAAAATTTGGTTGGCCTGTGGTCCCAAACCACGTCGAGGCAGAGTCAGTGCTATAGCATCTACCTGCCACAAACTCTTGAATACAATTCCAGAAGACCCCTAATTTACACCTACTACATATAAGCTTCAGGCTTAACTTAGTAAGAACAAATAATTCTGTTGAAAGAGAAGCAAAAGATTTAAGGTAGTGAACGGTTGCTATGGTTCAAATCTTGGTTTGTGGCACTACACACGACAGAAAATGGTCCATCAAAACAAATAACATGCTCGTATAATTGTAGATAAATTATAAGTTGCTTATTTTGAAGACACCACACCATTTTGGCACTGCCACTGCACATTAAGGGTCCCATTCTAATCAAAAGTTTCCCATTTTGTAGTGACCACAACGGACTCAGAGTGCCTTAATGCCCGTGCCTGTACTGGCATTTCTACTGTAACATTCCTGTTTTTGGGTTGAAAGGGCTGCTTTTGCATTGGTATCTTCACTTTCTCAGTTAAGTCGTCATCTGCATGCAATGAGACCTCCCCTCCCTTGCCATTGCCGTAGGAATTCTTCAATTTCACCGTATCGAGAGTCTCGATAGCCATTTTAATTCTGCATTCCTGCAAGATGGAAATGGGAGAAAAAAGAAGCATCAAAAGAAGTAATTCAATAACAGCAACAAATGCTTTACAACCATCGTAATTGACCAATACTAACTTCCAAAATATACCTGCTCTCTCTTTTGCAACTTCAACTCTCCGTGTATAACAAGTCCGTCCAACGTCACTAACTTTGTCATCAAAATTTCTGTCAAATTTTCAACATCTTTCCCCGAAACTTCCTTGCCTCTTGAAGATGCATACTCCAAGTTTTTCACCTGCAAAAAGAATTAAGCCCAGTTCCAATAGGAGAGAATCATGAAATCGTCTTGTTTTCAATTCACTATTTTACCCCTCTGTGTAGTTTGTCGACTTCCAAGATGATTTCTTGCAAGGACTTCACAGCCCTATCAATCTTAGCAGATTTAAGCATATCAAGACGCCGTCTTTCACGGTTTGTAATATCCTCAATTAACACTAGTTTGGATCCATCTTTCACACCTGCAACATCCAAGAACTGTTTTGAATCTCTCTCCATTTTCTTATATATCAGCTTCTGATCCAAATGGTGCACTCCTGTATGTGTAGCTATTATTTTCTTCAGTTCCCCTGCAACACAAAAAACTAACATTTAAGCTGCATATACAAATCCTGGATCACATTAAACAAGGAAGAGGCCAATTACCAAAGCTTGCTTGGGAACTGATATGGATGTCGTGATATGAAGAATCATATTTGACTCTAACTTTAATGGTGGGAATCGAAACAGGACTAATCTGATCAGCCTCGGAGCTCCGTTTTTGCACTAACATCCCTCCTGGTCTAACCTCCAAGTCGTCAATATTCTTAGCTCTTCCTCCATTAAAAGAGCTCCTAGTTGCCAGCTCGAACATCCCTTTAACTTTTGAAGTCATCAGGAAAAAACACCTTAGATCTCCCAAGAATTGTTTTCATTGAAAATATCCACTGGCATCACAGAATTCTGAGCGATTAACATTGACATTTACCAAAGAGAATGATTGGACATGAGACAAACCAATACAAATACAATTTCAAGTAGTTTTAGTGTATAGGGTGTACAGGCATTGGGGAACTAAGGCGATGAAGAAAACAAGAACAGAGAGGCAAGGAAAGATAAAGAAAAGGAATGGCTAGCGAGAGAAGAGCGTGAAGAGAAGATTCTATGTATGGGGAAGAATAAAGGGTAGGAAGACAAAAACAAAAAAACAAAACAAATTTACGTGGAGGAGTGGTTTTACATTCTTCCTGGATTTGAAGGTAGGAATACCGTACACACAGTTTTCGAGATTTATATCTCCAAGATGAATATATTGGTAGGACATCACGAACATATAATGTTATGTAGAGAATTGATTTTGTGAGCCAAGTTATTTGTACTACTTGTCTAATTCAGAGTAAGTCATAAGAAAGAAAAAAAAGAGATGTTTCTTAGTATAATCAATAATGTTCTTTGATCGCTCGTAACTAAAAAAATAAATTATGTTTCTCAAAAGTGGAAGGCAGCAACCAAGAAGTAGGAATATATAAATATCCGTAAAGCCAGTTGTCATCTGTTTGCTTTCCTAATTATTTCGTCTGCTTATGACAAGACCGCTTCTTGTAATTAAGAAAAATAAATAAATCTGATTCCCGCAAATATGTCCTGGTTTTAGTAATAAAAATAAGAGTTAATTATAACTCAAAAAAAAATTCCAGCCTGAGTTTTAAAAATAATATTAACATATTTATATTTTTAATTTTTTCAATCTTAACCTGGCATTAGTCTTATTATTATCTTTACTAACGTGACACTCACTCAGACACTATTATTACTTAGACATGTGCCCCTATTTTGGTTTATTCAAATTTTTTCCTTGGTTTTTAAGGAACTTGGGCTCCAAGGTGGGGCTAGGGTTTTTTCGTTTGATGCGTCAAGTTTTAGTTTTCTTTTTTTATGAAAGGTAAAGGAAAAATTCCATTAACCATATAAATGAGTTAAATAAGGTAGAATAGACACCCATATTTTCAAACGAGAGAAATTGCAAGACACTCTAGCAAATTCATGAGCGCCTACATTTTCTCGTCGAATAATCCAAACAACAGAAGTATTAGAATTACTTCCCAATATGAGTTGGCAATCTTTAATAATTCTCCCAAACTCGGAATGATCCTCTTGGTGTGATTTAATGGCTAGCACTACAAGTTGAGAATCAGTAAAGATACTCCCCATATGTTGCATGTTGTGAACCGTCCATATAAGAGCCTGTCGAACCGCTAAGGACTGTATCACTAACGCTGAATGTAGACCATCAAAACCATCCAGAAATTGCATGTTGAAAGAGGCCTTCAAGGCTCTCAATGACAAAGCCAAACCTCGATTTACCCATACTCTGAAATCTTACCCCATCGACGAAAATATGGCATTCATCCAAGCTATCTGCTGCACTTTGTCTTCTCCCAGCAGCTATGAAACGATTGGCGGCTGGACCTCTATTGCTGCTGAAGGACAAAAGCTGTTACTGCCGCGTTCGTCTTAGTTAGGGAAAGAACCAAATTGTATTAGAGAAAAGATTTAGAAAATGCTTAACCCAGTGGAAAAAGTTAAAGAATTGAAGCAGATGTCTATGGTGAAGGACTATTGTGTTTGAGGCAGCTAGGAAGTAAGAGTTGGCGTTTCAACATTAAGTAGGAGCTTATCAATGTCATAAGAGAAACCTTCAGCTAGGAGAGTGTAAGGATTGAATTTAGTTAATAAGAGTCAACAAGGGATGTTACCAAACAACAAGGGATGATACCAAAGTCCACGTTAGTTAGTTGCGAAGTGAACGCAACAACAGCAACTAGTAGTAAGGAAATAGATGAGCGTAGACTCAAAAAGAGTAGGATTTCATCCAGGACACCCTGCTGGACATTGGCATTCCAGCTTCGATGGTTTCGCATATCATGAAATGCCTCGCTACGGTGTCCTATCAGGTGAATTGCCATGGAGAGCTGAGTGAGGAGTTTTGACCTTCGCGTGGGCTGCGTCAAAGTGATCCTCTTTCCCCCTACCTATTTGTGTTGTGCATGGAACGCCTTGGCCATGCTATTTCTCAGGAGGTTACTTCTGGTCGCTGGACTCCTATTCGTTTGAGTAGACACGGGCCCCCCATCCCGCATTTATTCTTTGCTGAAGATCTCATCCTTTTCGCCGAGGCGTCTCTCGCCCAAGTGCACGTGATTCGAGACGTCTTGGACTCTTTCTGCATAGTGTCGGGACAATGCGTGAGCCAGGCCAAATCACGGTGCCACTTCTCCAAGAATGTCCCTTCCCAGTCCGCTAGTGTTTTCAGTCGCGCTCTCCGTTTTACTCGGACGACCGATCTCGGTCGCTACCTGGGGGTTCCCCTTCTTCACAAGCGGGTCAGGAGGCATACTTATCAGCACATCCTGGACGCGGTCCATCACCGTCTTTCAGGATGGGCTCCTTCCACGTTGTCGTTCGCTGGTCGGGCCACCTTGGTTCAGTCGGTCCTTTCGACTATTCCGAGTTACACAATGCAGACTGTTCGGTTACCTCGAGGGTTGTGTGACGATTTGGACCAAACTCTGAGACAATTTTTGTGGGGTTCGAGCCATGGCAGCCGGAAGATACCTTTGGTTAGCTGGGACGAGGTTTGTCAGCCCAAACATCTTGGGAGGTTGGGAATCCGCCGGATCCGGGATAGGAACGATGCGTTTTTGGCCAAACTAGGTTGGGCCTTGATCAATAACCCCACAGCCTTATGGGTTCGAGTGCTCTCAGGAAAATATGCGTTTGATGCTCACAACCCTCCCTCCTCCCTTACTCCCGTCGGGGGCTCGATGGTTTGGCGGAGTATCCGAGCGACTTGGCACGTAGTCATTCAAGGGCTACAATGGCGTATCGGGGATGGTCTGACGCCTAGCTTCTGGCACGACTCGTGGGTCACGGGAGTGGGCCCCCTTATTTAGCACTCGACCCAGGCCATACCGGATTCCCTTATTAGCCGTCGAGTCAGTCATTTTACGGACTCCACGGGCCAGTGGAATTTGGCGGCCATTCAGGGATTCCTTCCGCCTTCGATCTGTCGGGCTATCACCGGCACGTTTCCTCCCTCCCTGATTCTGGGCCCTGATAGGGTGGTCTGGGGAGCCTCCGATCATGGACTTTTTACTGTCGTTTCGGCCTATGCCCTGTTGAGGGGTGACCCGCCTGCCGGTCCATCTGGCCTGTGGAAGGCCATTTGGCAATGGACGGGTCCCCAGCGCGTGCGCTCTTTCTTATGGCTCCTTGTGAAGGACCGGTTTCTTAGTAATCAGCAGAGGGTGCGCAGGCATCTTACCGCTGACGGCACATGCCCACATTGCTACCACGACGAAACCTCTCTACATGTGGTGCGGGACTGTCCTCAAGCGCGGCGAGTATGGGCCTCATTCCTGCCGGACATTGTCACCTCGTCTTCATTTGCTCTTCCAGCCAGGGAATGGCTGCACACCAACCTCCTTCAGCATCGTCGTGTGCAGGGCCGGGACTGGACACTTCTTTTTGGATTGACCTGTTGGTTCCTCTGGCAATGGAGGAACAAGGCTCTATTTGTCTTTGATTTTGTCAGACCTCTCTCACCATCTTGTTGTATCTTGTCTTTTGCAGATCAGGTCCAGCAGGCCTTCGGGATACGGAGACGGGGCATTACCGGCACCCGCCCTCGACAGGAGCACTGGCTCGGTTGGCGCAGGCCCCAAGATGGGTGGATCAAGCTGAACACTTATGGGGCTAGCAATAGAACACAGTTCACGGCTTCAGCTGGCGGACTACTACGAGATAGCGACGGTCTTTAGCTTGGTGGCTTCTCTCAGTTCATCGGATGGTGCTCCCCGCAGTTTGCGGAGCTCTGGGCAGTTTACACTGGTCTCACCATGGCTTGGCGATTGGGCTTTCGTCAGATTGAGCTGGAAGTGGACTCGATGGTTGTGCATCAGCTTCTTTCATCTGTGACGTTATGATCTCAGTCCGACAACCCTCTCGTCATGGATATCCTAGAGCTACTAGCCAGAAATTGGGCTGTTGTTCATCGGCATGTGCACCGAGAGGGCAACAGATGTGCGGATTGGCTTGCTACTCAGGCCTGTCCTAGCGACGTTGGAATCGTTTATTTTGATGTTCCTCCCTTAGGTTGCATGAATATTCTGTTAGACGATTACTCGGGACGTAATTTTCCTCGTCTTATTAGTGTCTGATGTAATTTTCCCTTTTCATAAAAAAAAAAAGATGATACAAGAGGCTGGCTGGCTCCCTGTCAACTCTCGTAAGCGGTAGAGATGTTTTCTGAGAAGCGTCGGGAATGTGTATTGATTCGAGGGGGAAGCTGTCAGGACTCAGGACCCTAACTGTTACATGCAAATGGAGCAAAACACTAAACAGTAAGATGATTAGATTGTTGAAATATAAAGAGCGGGAGTTTGTTCCATATTAGAGAAAGAGAGGAAAGAAGATTAACATATAAATCTAGTGGGCTACTCTATCTATCACCAATTAATTTTTGGATGGAACCTCACTTAAACTTGTATGTGGTCTAACTTTCTTTCTCGTGTGGACCCATAGGTCAATTGTAAATTCTAACATGGTATCAGAGCACGTTACTCTTATGTTAGTTGTTAACATCTCAAAATGATAAATTATGTCACGTGTTAAATCTACAAGTGAAGGAGTGTATTGAAATGTAAAGAGTGAGAATTTGTCCCATATTAAAAAAAAAAAGAGAAAAGAAGATTAACATATAAGTCTAGTGGGCTATCACCAGTTAATTTTAAGATAAAACCTCACTTAAACTTATATGTGGACTAACTTTTCTTCTTGTGTAGATCTATTGTAAATTCTAACATAGTTACTGTTTTGAGGTATCGATAGCTGGGTGACAATTATTTTTCTTTAATGTAACCCCACATTTCATTTGTCACGGGTGGCTTGGCCCCTCCATTTATGACCAAATGCTCTTTGTCTAGACTTGGATTATTCAATCTTCAGTGCAATCTTCAGTGCAAGTTTCTATATTTATACGTATATGTAACTAACCTAATGATTAATGGTTTACTTGGATTATGTTATCGAAAACCATGATCATTATCTCCTCATCTTTCTCTTAATGCTTTACCAAAACTTGCTGAAATCACGAATATGGATAAGACACTGTTAGAGCTGATGAGGCTCTCTTTATAACCTGATCTAGAAGATGGGCAATAGAGTGTCTCATCAACCCTTCATTTTGCCAGATGAATGAAAGAGACCTCTGTATAATTAATGGCCCTTGGTCCCCCCATCTCTTCTACAACTTAAGTGCCAAAACCAAACCAATCCCATTCCTTGTCGGGTCTTATCACCACCATCTTTTATCTCTTTCCGTTCCAGTTGTTGTAGGGATGACAGAAATAAACTCAGTCTTCAACCATTATCGTATCTGATTGTTTGTTTTCCCATATCTCTTACTAAGATCTGATGCATTTGCGCAAGTGTCACATGATCATCAAAAGACTGAAAAAGGGACTTCCAAAATTCCAAGCAGACAGGCTAGACTCTTCCCAAGAAGGGCATGAACCACCACTTAAAGAAATGAACCCGTGAACTGTGTAGTGTACAGTGGCATCCAAAGTAACATTTTTATGATCAGATCCACAACTACTGTCTACAACTAAACTCATAAAGAACAAGTTGCATCACTGATTAGATTAGCAGGTAAGCGACAACTATTGCACCAACCAACCTCCCATTTTTCAAATCATTACATGTATAAATTAATCATTTCCTCTTAATTGAAAATATTTAACAATCGGAAACAGCCACTCTATTATGTAGGAGTAAGGCTGCATACTATTGGACCTCTCCAAATTCTGCTTCATCGTGGGATCTCAAATTAGGTGATGATGATGACCACGAAGAAGAATATTTAAAAATGAATCAAATTTATGAAAGAATAATAAACAGAAGAAGAAGAAGGAAAGGGCATACTGATGCTGATCAGCTGATCATTTCCTCTTTCTAAAGACAACTTCGGTGTCCAGCCCAAACCCATCAACCTTCTTAACCTCTACCAGCTTGGATTCTTTGAACAGCTCGATCAGTGGACCCACACTGTACAAATCATTGGCCGAGTACTTATCGGCCCGTCGCGATAGCGACACGTGTAAGACACAAACCCCACCGGGCCTCAGTGTCCGTTCGATCTCCCCGACAAATTTCCACGGGTACAGCGCGTGATCAAACACGTTGGAGAACTCCAAGTCAAACGTCGCATTCTCGAACGGTTGTGCATGGAAGTCTCCTTTCACCACAAGTGGCGGGCTTGGCACCAGGTCCATCCCGATCGAGTCCGCCACCCCAATCCGCCGCAGCGCTGCCACCTCCTGACCGACTCGGGCGCCGATGGAGAGTGCCCGTGACGTGTTCGACAGAAGCCCTCTTCGCTTCAGAGACTCGAAGAACTCCGAAAAGACGCGGACTTTCCGGTCCCAATCTCGCGTTTTCCATATCTGACGGAGTTTCGGGTTAAGGGTTTTGTTCAGTTGGCGTTGAACGTAGAGACTGTAGTTGGTATATCCGGGTCGGATTCGAAGGTCCTTGGTTGAATTGTGAGGTGGGATTGTTTTAGAGGAGGTCATGCGGTGAAGAGGGGTTGTGGTGGCGAGGAAAGCGAGAACGATGAGAGAGAGGAAGAGAGAAAGTAGAAAGGGCTTGAGAAGAAGGGGTAGTTTAGGAATGGAGGTGTCCATTTCTGTATCAATCAATTGACGAAGAGAGATAAAGATTGAAGCTATATAGCGTATTAGTAGGAGGCAAAGTTGAGGTTTATTATAGCTGCTGTGATACAATAAGTTTACGTGTTTGCTAAGATATATATGCGTGTATGTGTGGAGAGAGGGATAGAAATGGATGATGATAAGAGGTAAGAAGCAGGAAGGGATAGGTTTTGGGACTGAGATAGACTCCAGTTACCAAAGCTGTAGAGGAGTGGTTTCCTTACGGCATCCGTTTTTTCACTTCTTTGTTCTGTTTCTCGTTTTTCCTTTAAATAAAAAATATTTAATTATTAATATTGACGTAATTATATTTTTATTACTAATAATATATATTAATAATTACATAGTTATATATATATACATAAAATTTAAAGATAAATTATTTTAATTTAATA
>JANKYF010000226.1:53895093-53907490 GCA_029829435.1 Erythroxylum hondense | reverse complement strand
ATAAACCATATCTTTTCATCCAATTATTTTATTTAATACTTATTACAATCTTATTCTTATGATCATTTCAATTAATGATTAATTTTTTATTATATTTTCATGTGGAAATGGAAGCTATATAATTTTTTTAAGTATTGGTGTTATATTACTTTTTGTTAGAAATTTATATAATATTCTAAGTAATAACTCAATTTATTTTGATAGAATCATCAATAAATGTACTTTCTAATATGAAATGTAGATTGTTTGTTAAAGAAAATTTTAATTCTGTTGGTAACAGAACTAAACTGTCATTATATTTAGAAAAAAGCAAAAGAGAGTTGAAACTGGATCGAGTTATAGACCGTTACCTTGTTTTTCCCGAAAATAGGACGGTACAAATTTTGCACTTTGAGAGCAATAAGAAAACCAAAATGCTAAGTAAAAAGGAGACCGGTTATTGCAGGTTGAGACATTTTATTGGGAATTAAAAGACCCGCTTCATTTGATACGCATTTGTTTTCAGGGTTTTTGGGATAGGGACGCATGGAATAGGGTTTCATTTTCGTTGGGGTTGTTGAGGTTGAGGATGAGGATGAGGTTTTATAGCGATTGTCTGCCACTTCATTTAGAGCATCAACATACTTGGAAGTGATTGCCATTGTATTGCAGCAATTAGTAACTGACGTGATAAGCGTTGACTTCAATACCATAACTTTATTTAGTGCTCCACAAATTTTATAGTGTTTAATTTTGCAACTTGATATTAAGAATCATAATTAGATCAGAAGCATCAGAATATTAATAACTAAATCCATAATTTAGTTGCGAACGGAATATAATTAGAAGGGCATATTCGACTAGTTGTCATTCTGTGGGATCAATTCTTATAGGCTTATATAAATTAAACGGCCGATTGCTTTTTTTGCTTTTAGAATGCGTCTGCGCGTGGGCGGGTAGTGGCTGGCTGGGCTCCACTTCTTATCTCGGAATAAATCCATTGTTTCCCGGTAGAGCCAGGTCAAACTGAATATTGATTAAAGCAGGGCAGTACAGTATAGTAATTCGAGCCTGAATAAAAAGAATAAAATAATAAAGAGCGGAAATTAAGGATGATATTTGATCAGCTTTGTCGTACAGGGTCTGGAAGCATGTTTTACTTTGTGATAACCATTCAAGCGGCCATCAACACGGGAATTGGTATAGGGACAATTTTACTTTCGGGGGAATGTCTCAAGGTAATTGTTTCGTTTCGTCTTCACTCTTCTAATCATGCATCATCATCCAACATAAATGTGGAATTTAATTATATTCAATTTCATTTGACCGAAAGCCATGACCAATAGTCTCAGTTGCTGCTTAATCATAGCAGATACGTATTCCTTTGATTGCTGGAAAAGCTTTCTATTCAAACCAACCAGTTAGATTTATGATTCCAAATCTTCCATTAGTGAATGCTGCGTTTCACCTTATTCACTTATAATATAAGACGGCATATCGAGTTACAAAAGAAGGAAAGTCTTGTCCCTAGTAGAATAGAGTAGAATATAAAGGATATATTGGTCACTACGTCGTTTTTGTCCAGAGAACAAGTCAACGCACAATTGATAGCGATAGGAAACCATAACATATGACAAACCGATCGATTCCTTTAGAGCTTTTGAGGTCTTTTTTTTTTTTTTTGAAAGGTAAAGGAAAATTTTCCATTAACCATATAAATGAGTTAGACAAGGTGGAATAGACACCCATACATTTAAACGAGAGAAATTGCAAGACACTCTAGCAAGTTCATGAGCGCCCACATTTCCTCGTCGATTAATCCAAACAACAGAAATATTAGAATTACTTCCCAATATGAGTTGACAATCCTTAATAATGCCCCCAAGCTCTGAATGATCCTCTTGGTGTGATTTAATGGCTAGCACTACAAGTTGAGAGTCAGTAAAGATACTCCCCATATGTTGCATGTTGTGAACCGTCCAGATAAGAGCCTGTCGAACCGCTAAGGCCTTTATCACGACTGCTGAGTGTAGACCATCAAACCATCCAGAAATTGCATGTTGAAAGAGGCCTTCAAGGTTCTCAATGATAAAGCCAAACCCTAATTTACCAAAATTCTGAAATCTTGCCCCGTCGACGAAAATATGTCATTCATCCAAGCTATCTGCTGCACTTTGTCTTCTCCCAGCAGCTATGAAACAATTGGCGGCTGGACCTCTATTGCTGCTGGAGGACAAAAGTTGTTGCTGCCGCGTTCGTTCTTGTGCCAAAGTCCATTGATGTAGGTGATCCATTGCAAGTTGTCAAGTTCTCCTCGCTGTAGGGAATTGAGCTCGCCATAAGCCTTTGTTTCTTCCCTCCCATATCTTCCATGCTATGGTTGTAAATTTTGAAATGTGTGCTCCATTGTTCGCATTCAGTACCTGCAAGAAAAACTCCCTAAAAGAAGGAGCTGGGTTAAGAATAAAAAAATCCCCTACCTCCCACACCTCCCTCGCCTCTCACACCCCACCAAGCAATGATTAACATCCTCCACCTCCCCACAGTAGCATTTATCATCCACCTACACTCCTCTACGAGCTAGTTGTACCCTAGTAAGTAGAATGCCTTTTAGGGCTCTCCACATAAAAACCTTAACTTTTGGAGAAGAAGCAATATGTCATAATTAGCCCCAAAAATCACCCTCTTCTACCTCACCACCTCTCCCCAATGTTTTCAAAGCTACATAATAACAAGACTTCACTGTATACCTCCCTTTTTTATCAAAATGCCAAACCCAACTATCCTCACACTCTCCCCACCGAAGTGGAATTGCAAGGATATCCCTACTATCTCTATGACTAAACATGCCCATCACCTTTTCTGCGTCCCACGTCCTCTCATCTTCCCTAAATAACTCACACACTGTTAATGTAGAACTCACAGAAGTTGTGCCATCCTCCACCCAAAACTCCCCATCTCTAGGTATCCATGGGTCCACACCTACCCTAATTATCTCCCCATTACCCACTCTCCACCTCACTCCTTTCCTCAAAATATCCTTAGCAAACCACACACTTCTCCACGCATAGCTGGGATTATGGCCAATCCCGGCGTCTAAAAAATTCCCTCGAGGGAAGTATTTAGATTTGAGAATTCTAAATAGAAGAGTGTTAGGGCCACATAACAGTCGCCACCCCTGTTTGCCAAGCATACTTATATTAAAGCAGTGCAAATCACGAAACCCCATACCTCCATTCCTTTTGGGCTGACACATCTTGTCCCATGCATACCAATGAATACCTTTAGCACCCTCTCTCGAATTTCCCCACCAATAGCTATTCATTATCTTCTGAAGTTCATCACATAACGATAAAGGCAATTGAAACACATTCATACAATAAGCCGGTAAGGCCTGAGCAACAAATTTTATCAGTCTCCTTCCCTGCTCTAGAAAGCATCTTATTCTTCCAGTCATGTACCTTCTTCCACATCCTATCTTTGATAAACTGAAAGATTTGTTTCTTATTTCTTCCAATAAGTGATGGAAGACCCAAATACTTACCTCCCCCGAGTGGTAAACTGACATTGAGAATACTACCAATAGTATTTCTACTAGCCTGTGAGACTTTAGGACTATAGAAAATACCTGATTTTTGGAAGTTGACCATTTGACCCGAGGCTCCTTCATACTCCTCTAAGATGCTTTTTACCTCTCTCGTTTCCTGTTCTGTGGCTTTAAAGAAAAAGATCGAGTCATCTGCAAATAGAAGATGAGAAACTCGAGGGCATCTAAACCCCGCTCTATGCCCATGAAGCAAACCTTGCCTTTCCGCCCGATTAAATAACATAGAAAGACCTTCAGCACAGATTATAAATAAATATGGAGACAAAGGGTCCCCTTGTCTAAGCCCCCGACTAGGCAAAATAGGGCCCACTGTCTCACCATTCACCAGTATAGAGTACTTGACACCGGTAACACACATCATTAACCAATGTACCCATTTATCATGAAACCCCAACTGTCTCAGCATCTGCTCGAGATAGCTCCACTCCACTCGATCATAGGCCTTGCTAATATCAGTTTTCAGAGCCACCGACCCAACACTACCCCATGTAAAATTCTTCATACTATGAATAGTTTCAAAGGCAACCAAGATATTGTCTGTTATCAACCTTCCTGGAACAAAAGCCGATTGACTAGGGGAAATAACATGTGGGAGAACTTTTTTAAGCCGATTAGCAAGCACTTTAGCAATGATCCGATACAACACATTACATAGAGCAATAGGCCTATAGTCTTTCACCCATTCAGGACGGTGAATCTTCGGAATTAAGACCACAAGCGTATCAGAGAGAGTTGGAGGAAACATACCTCGTTCTAACCAAGAGCCACAACCCGCCACTACATCATCTCCCAGAATGTGCCAAAATCTTTGAAAGAAACCCGGGTTAAGACCATCTGGTCCCGGCGCCTTATCCGGGTGCATATGGAAAACGGCCTCACGGAATTCGTCTTTCGTAAATGGTTCTAAGAGCATCCTATTATCCTCTGCACTCACCCTGGCTTGTATTAACTGCGTAACGGTATTAGGACGATTACCACTTGTTTGAAATAACTCCTGGAAGTACTCGAAAACTAAATCATGCATACCATCCCGGTCGCGACACCACCCTCCAGTAGCATTCTTCAACCCTGTTATTAAATTATTTTTCCGCCTCCCTTTAATGTGTGCATGGAAATATTTGGAGTTCATATCCCCATATTGAGCCCAAAATAATTTGGCTTGCTGTCGACGTCTCACCTCATCTTCCTCAAGCAAAAGATTCCATTCTGCCCGTAGGCGATCCAAGTCACCCCCATCGGTTCCAGCCCTACGCTCCTGTAAAAGTTTCTGTACCAGTGCTCGTTTCATATTTCGATCTCTATTTCTGCGTCTTCCCCATAGCTGTAATGCTGCTACACAATTGTCTTTCTTATGCAGAAGATCAACCTCACCCTCACACCTCCAACCCACCACCACTACTGCTTCCAAATTTGCATCCAGGAGCCATGCATTATCGAAACGGAACCTGCGACAAACCGTATGCTGAGAGTCTGGGCTGGTATCCAGTAGCAACGGATCATGATCGGAAACCGGGGCCACCAGAGATTGAACTGAACATTCCGGAAACCGCAGAAACTATCTACCATTACCAACTGCTCGATCTAACCGCTGCTTCGCAACCACCTGGCTATGTCTCTTCATATACCACGTAAACAAACTACCCGTATACCTGATATCATGCAAATCACAATCTGATAACACATCTCTAAAATTTCGAATTAAATAATGTGGATGATCATGAATTCCCCATTTCTCTTCTTGACTTAGCAACTTGTTAAAATCACCAATACATACCCACTCTTTATCATCTTGTCTAGCCAATGCTCGAAGCAAATTCCACGAAATATGTCTCCGACTCCTATTCGGATTACCATAGAAGCAAGTAACCCGCACCCACGTATCCATTACAAAAATATGAGTGTCTATAAAGGCATTACCAAACCCCACTACTTGCAGCTGTATCGAATCATTTCACAAAACACTAAGACCCCCACTTCTGCCTAAGCTATTAACATTAAAACAATTCGTAAACCTCAATTGTACTCTAACTTCAACCATTCTCGAACTTTGCACCTGCGTTTTAATGAGAAAAACACACCACGGCTGATACCTTAACACCAACTCCCGCAACGCTCGAACTGCCCGAGGATTACCCATTCCCCGACAGTTCCAACAAAGTGCCTTCATTGTAGTCGACTGTCTTGGCTCCCAGGACCAGCCGCTTGGAGTGTCATTGTACCCTCAACCGAATCACCATGATTAGAAACGGAAGAAGATTGGTTTATGATATGTCGTGGTCTTTTCTTACCATCATCAACCTTTGGCATAGGTTCCTCTTCTCGAAGAGAGCTAGTCCCACCCCCAGATTCCAAACTATCTCTATCTAGCTCCATTCTAGTTGGCTGACCGTCACCCGATAGGAACTGTTTCCCGCCCGATGTCGTGCCCAAGAAGGAAGCTCTAAAGTCCTTGAATTTGGAATATTGCATTCCCAAGAATCTCGGGTTCAGATTATCCTTCCGTTGGTCCCCCCCAAAATCATCCACCTCATCCCTTATCCATGGACTAACCGTCGGTGTATTCCTCCTCGCCGGAGCGCGTAAGCTAGCATCTCATCCAAACACCACTACTTCAGGTTGCAGACTCAAACGTAATTCACAGAATGCTTCAGAGTGGCCTAACTTCCCACACAGAAAACAGAAGACACTTATTTTCTCATACTTGAAATGGACAACATGGATCTCACCCTTATCATCAACTATCTTCTTCCTTCTTTTCAGCGGTTTCTGCACATCCAATGTCACTTTGACCCTCATATATGTAGGCTCGGACACCCTGCGTATCATTCTTGCATCATACTCCAGAAAACTTCCAACAAAATTCCCGAGCGCCATAGCCATCACTTCATTAGTAAAACCAGGGGGAAGATTATAGACTTGAATCCAGATGTTACTATGAGTCAGGGGAATTTCAAGAGGATCCATACCGGTAGCAACCCTACTCCATAATAGCAAGTGCCTGTTGAAATGCCAAGGTGCCCCCTCAATAACCCTATTCAGATCAATGTCATTATAGAACCGAAACAAATATCGCTTAGCACCAATCTCTGATATATTGACACCTCCTATCGGGTGCCAAACATCGGCAAGAGTATTTCTCATGGACTGAAAATTGATAGGCGCCAGCGTAAGAAACATACCCACCATATAGTATTGATACAAGGGTACCTCTACCTGCACCGCTGCCCCTACATTCAACATGACATCCTCCTCCTCATCAATGGTTAAGGTTGCCAATGCTCGCTCCATGAGACTTAGACCCAGAAAAATGTAGATAGAAGAAAATAAACAGAGACCGGATAGAAGAAAAACCCAAAGGCTAGGATTTTCATATGACCATTACGGAGAACAAAATGCAAAAGAGCATACCATGCCGGAAATATTCGCTATTCATTCTACATAACACAACCAGACAAAAAGTGTTGATATAACCAAGGATTGCCGTATAGCAACTTAGGAAAAGCCTTCTCGGATCCCAAAACCACAAGTCACCATGTCCTTTTCCACACAACCAGATTTACAACACCCAACTGATCGATTCACAATTGGAATAGCAGTAGAAAACGTGATTGAGCCAGAGATCCATATGATCGGAAAGGTAGAGCAAAATTTTAGAGCTGCTCAGAAGACCCTCGATGGCATATATTTGTACTGCTCAGGAAGAGTGGCCCTTAGATCTGAAAAAGATTGAGAAGACTTAACGTCTGGCGATGGGCGATCTTCTGCATTTCTCGGCACACCGGCGATCTGTACTGTGGCTATAGTTTGAAGATCAAGTCGTGCTCATGTTGTCCCTTCCCAATGCCAACTTAATAGTTCATGTTCAAAATTTACAGGTAGTAATTATTAGTGTTTAGCAAAATTCATACCAAACCAAGCTCGAGGGTTGTGTTCTCTTTGAATGTTATTGTTTGGCTCTTGTTAAATACGAGGTTGTATTTTGTAGAAGTCTTTACTTTTTTATGTAAAAATTTTGGGTTATTTGAGGAATATTTCCAGAGCTTCGATTATTGCCTTGTGAAGAGGTCTCATAACTTGAAAGTTCTTTTACAAGGTGAAATATTGCTTAGAAAGACAGAAGTTAGTTTTCTGAATTGTGCTATAGGTTGATCTTATTACTTGGAGATAAAGATCCAATATGCGATGTTGTTTCTGACTTGTTAAAATCTTGTGATATCCCTTTTTTATGTTTTTTTGTTCTAAATTGCCTCACGTTCCAGGAACCTAATTTCCTCAGAGAGCGAAATTGCCAGCAGTTTAGTGTTGTCGTCATCCGCAAGGTCTATAACACAACTAAATAGCATCTACAGAAGGGTGACCGAAGCTATAAACCTTAAGCTTTAACAAATTGGGCGTGTTCACGAAAATGGCAACTTGGAGTTCAGATCCTCTGTTTAATTTTATAGTGTTTTATTGTATCCAGTAAATCTCAGTCATTTATTTATATGAGTCTCACATAAATAAACAACTGAAATTTACTGGACACAATAAAACACTATAAAATTAGACAGAAGATCTTGTCTCGAAAACTTGAGCATCCCAAAACATGGCCAACTCTGCACACTTCTTGAAAAGACCCTCTCGCCTTTTGGAGAAAGTGATGCGCCTTTGCATCTTCGTCTCTCGTTTTTGCATGGGACGGATTTTGGGTTTCAGCATTGCAGAGAGAACAATAGCTAGTGCATTGGTAAGTAGTGTCGGTGTAATGTGACACCATAACATAGTAGGTATTTATGCAAGCAGGGATTTCCTAGAATGAAATGAAAAATTAGTTTTCTTGCTAGAATATAAGTCTTTAAACAAAGGGATATTGACAACTGGAACTTGAGTTGCCATCTCAAAAGTCCCTACACAGATTAATCCCGAATAGAAAAACAAAAAAAAGGTACACATATAAACAGTAGCAATACTTTAATTCCCGCTATACGAGTATATACGTTGGTGCAAAGTTCATGCACGCAGAAATATGAAGTTGGATTACGACTCCTTGAACCTGATACTGGTTAAAGACGTCATGTATGGGATTGGCCAACAAGTCCTTGGAAATTGTTAAATTAAAGGATGTCACGCGCTCAACTGTTAAAAAGTCAGGGAAAGGAAAAAGAATAGAAAAGATTACGAATTAACTGCTGCAGAAGCTACCAGTTATTTGAAGTACTCCAAAAAAATGAAGCAATTGCATCTCCTATATCACTGTTCCTTCCTAGCTTTTCTGACAGGTTTGGCCGGATTAATAATCTTCCCAAGAAGGATTAGTATCACAGGTAGAATGGTTCCAACATAATAAACGCTACCATATGCAGCAAGGGTTTCATGCAAGCTTAACAACTGAGTCATAGAGAAAGAGAAGCATAAGAAACTGTAGAAAGCAGCAAAACAGCAATTTTCAACATCTCTAAATATGAAATTTCCATGCAAAGGAGAAAGAGAGAGCTAACCATGAAACCAACGCAAGAGTAGTTTAGGACCAAAAGTGTGTATGCAAAATTCGTCAACACCATTATTTTCTTAATCACAGCCTTAGTTGGAGGTATAGCTTGTTGCCATCGGTATATGACTGCTCAAGATAGGAGAAAGTCAGGAAGCTTTCATAATTTTATGTGGACTTTAATCAAACAGAACAAGTAAAAGGTATCTGGGTTGTTACCTCTTGAACCTGCAATCATAAGTGCTGACTGGACAAAGAATATGATGTATCCAGGATACAAACCCTGTAATTTTATTCAAAAAATAAAAAAGACCTGTTTGGTGAATCTGAAACAACAGGTAGATGAACACAGCCAAAAGGGAAAAGCGTGAGAAGAACGGATACGATGCATATTACTGTCACCCAACTCATATCACACAACCTAGAAGATAAATAGCCTTATCTAGTCAGAAAACAAGCTAATTAAGAAAGTCAATCAGCGACACATCTCAAGCACTTTCAAAACGGACTTGATTTAACTCGCAAGAAAAAGATACAGCCCACAAGATAGGGGAAAAGAAAATAGAAGCAAGCAGACAACATAAGACTTGCATTAAACTCACATGCCAAACTGCACTAGTAGTCTGTGTGGCTAACAACTGAAGGAAACCAGGTTTCTTCCCCTTCTTAACAAGTCTATCATAGACATCTGCAGGAATCAAATATAGATAAGGTTAGTAACTCTTGCTTCAGGTATATGCAACTAAGGCACATAAAAAGAAAAGAAATCAAACTATTGTTTAGGATCAAAAAGTTATATGACACATGCCATAAGTCCAAATATGAGAAACTTGCTATGGGTCAATCATGTTCATTTATCACCATGATTTCACTAACTAACACTAATTACCTATTCTTAAAGGGATCCACCAGAAAAATATAAAATCATCTTCAAAGTCCTAGGGAAAGATTATTATAAAAAAAATCCTATGAAAAGAATGAAAAATATTCAAAATCGAATCACACCATGAATCATGATTAATGTCCAATGCTGTATCAGATTCACATCCTATTCAATAAGAGGACAGAATTAATTTTTTTCAAATTAAAGAAATGGAGCATCAATGGTTTCATGTGGTCCAAGATATTAGATCCTACTTTAACAACTTTAACTGAGAAAAAAAAGTAGTAAAAAGTTAAACTGATCAACTCACAGTGTCGAAGCCAAGTGCTGACTTGAATGTTCCACACCAATGGCAACTCGACCGAGCTCTTTGCCAACTCAACACCAATGATGTCAACATTCTTAGCACGATCCCATCGTGGCTTTGGGGGAGAAGTGTCTGTCCACCCACTGAAACCAAGGCCAGATATAATGATAGAGGCCTCTGATATTGACCAGATGAAATAATATTTCCATCTAGCTGTGAAACCAGACATATATTGGTAACTCAGCTTCCTCCAAAAGCCCCATTCTTGGTAAATTGGATCAGAGAAACGGGATAAGGGATAATTGGGTGCCAGGTACAGATACAAGGCCATGCAAAGTGCAGCTTGAAGAATAGCTCTAATGGTTGCTCCAAAAGGAGACGGTGAGGGATCTTTCTCTGTGTAGGCCCAAATCTGCAAAGCTAGGTTAAGAAAACTGAGAATTACATTCACATAAAGAGCAAGCATCGAGAAGTAAAATAGCAACAAAATTACTTACACCCGTCCTCTCAGTCCAATCAAGATAATCCTTCATTTCATAAACTGGGCCAGCAAAGTGGCTACCACAGCAAAGGCAGTAACCAAAATACTCAATCAATGAAGGCAGCTTAATCAAACAGTTTTTCTTCTGAGACTCTCGTAAATCTTCCTCTTTCAACAATCCATCATTGTAATTAATTGCGCATGATATGACTTTAAGCGTTAACACCATCAATGCTCCTGCATTAGAACACCAGAATTCAGTACTGACCAGAACAAATAATGAAAATGAAGATTAGCCCATACAAAGTATCCCAATCCTTTAACTTATTTGAAAACGCCATTCCCATAGTTCTTTCAACAGTGGAATTCAAGTCTGTTAGAAAATCAAAAACTGCGCTTACCAGTAGCATCAATGCCTCCTTCCTTCCATGCATCTCCACTCATGTAATATACATGGCTACATATGCATGACAATAGTCAAGAATTCTGAAATAAAAACTCCATGTTTCGACACTACTATACTCTTTATTGTTATTTCTAATTCAAACTTTTACATATCCCTCAGAACATCATAGAAAAGAGCGTTTGAAGAACCATGTTCCAAAAAAAAGAATCAGAAAATCATATTCATTTTACAGCTTAAGAAAAGAACCGTAAAAATAGTATAGTGCACAGTTGATATAGCTGAAGGTCATTCTAATGTACTTCCTTTTTCCATCCAATGGTCTAAACCCACTTCCATGCAAAAACAAAAAAAAAAGAGGAAAATGAAAGAACTTGTTTTGTGATGTTTAGAACAAAGCGTGCTTTAAAACTCACAAGACAAGCATCTATTTCTCCCAGTAGGATTTGAAAACATGAAACAGTTTATGTACTTAATGAAAAATAAAGATTCAAGAGAAAGCAAAGGAACATAGACTTCATCGATAAAGCAAACTACTATTTGCAAACGCAATCAAGAATCCAAGTCAATTTCACGAACGAAACCAACAATTATAACGGGACACCACTAAGAAGTTCAAAATCCATTTAGTCATGCTATAAAGATCAATGCCAGTAAATCAAATCAGCAACGTACCAGCCAATGAGATAAACGAATCCCAATATAAAAGTAAGAACTCCACAATACGGGCGAAACAGAACCATGGAAGAATAGCCTAACAACATGGGCACCAAGAAATGAAGATTCGAAGAGAACCCAAAGGAGAGAAATGATAGTATAGCCCCTGAACCAGCAGCATAGATATGCTTGCCAAGTCGACTCGGTACAACTCGGTGAAAAAAGCCCACCGGAATTGTGGCCACGAAGCAGAGAAGAAAACGTAGCACAGGGACGGAGACCCCGATCGCGGCGGCCATGGAGTCCATATCCAAATCCATGGTGGACCGAGAAAGAGAGACAATCAACTCGGACGGAGTTGATTTAGAGTTAAGAAGTGGGAAGAAGAAGACGTGTGTTTTATTTTACTTATCAGCTACCCAAACCAATCGAGTCGACTCAACTTTGGTTACTGTGTGGCAATCGATTTGCACTTGTTAGTAGAATCTATTTCCTCACAATAAATTATATTAGCTAAAATATCAACTATTTATTTAAAAATAATTAATAAATTTAGCTATATTTACGAATAGTTGTTTATATATAAAATAAATTATAAAATATGATTTAATTT
>JANKYF010000226.1:53700863-53711231 GCA_029829435.1 Erythroxylum hondense | reverse complement strand
ACACTGTTCATCGTCTTCTTCACCAAACCATACGAAACAGCAGACTTTTCTTCCATTTTTCTTTAACTTCTTCACTTAAAAACTAACCTATTTAGCAAGTCTAACCTATTAAAATCTTCAAATACATTCCAAAACTTAGAAATCCAAAATGTCACATATCATTCTCTCTCTACTGTATATTTTCAAAATCCTTATTATTACACTTTCTCTCTTGTTATTCCCAACTTAAACACTACTTACACTCATTACTATCACACCACCTAATCACTCCTTACACAGATCATGCCTATGTATATATATTTATAGCAAGAACAGAGTGTGATTTTACAAAGTAGGAAAACAGAGCATATCATCTTTACTACAACGTCACTGCACATGTATATATTTCTGCACATCCTTTAGTATCCAGTAACATTCTCATTTCATTATAAGTTTTTCATTTCTAACACAAATCCAACATCAAAATCATGTTACAAAACTCAATAAAGCTCAAGACATAACTTACTTGAGTTGGTACACCGAATTCCAACAGTGAAATTAACAAGCAAGATTTCGGTGGTTGGAGAGGAGCAACACAATGAAGCAGAAACAAACACTAACAGATGATGAAAAGGAGAGCTTGGCGATGAATACTTTCGGTGAAGACCAAAGCCATTCCAAAGAGCAACAAGTATATAAACGTGTATAATGAATCTAGTGACACATGGCTCCGTGCATGTGAGCCATCAGACGACCACATGTCACCTTGCATGAGAACTATTCGTTATACCGTAAGTTGTCCATTTATTTTTATTAATAAAATATTCTTTTTAAACCAAATACATTGTTTTGAATTCTTATAACAAACAAATACCCAAAAGTTCCAGACAACTTCCGAAAATTCACCAAAATTCCGTCATAAAATAATGACTCGTAAAATAAATTTTCAACTCAAAATTAATTCACCATCAATTTCTAAAAATATTTGAAGTATACAAAAATTACTAAAATTATATTACTACGGTCCGAATCAATCCGAAGTTTCATTAAACCAATTTACCCGGAAAATGTCATGAATGCATGCCAAAATACTTATGCACAATTTAAGCAAATATTTAATAAGCAAATAACAAACATAATTTTCTAACCCCTAACTTGGGGCATTACAACTCCATACAAAATGTTAACATAAAATGATAAGCTAAATAAACACATCCTAACTAGACTCCTCAAATATTAGCTGACTAGACCTTTAAGCCATTCTTATTCTCAAAATGGTAGTACTAGAATTCTACTTGGTTGCCTTAGAACCTAGAACTCCCTTATACTTGAAAATCAACATTGCAATTTTGATGAGTTTGTGAACTCAGTGAGCGAATCATCATCGATATGCTCACTCTAGTAAGAACATAAAGTCAAGTATATAACCAATTTCAAGAAGTTTATCACATCATCCAGTATCAAATCCCACATCACATTTTGTCATATTTCATCAAGTACAAGTACAACATGTATACAAACCTTTCATAACACTATTTCAAAACAATCCATTAATTCATCTCGATCATTCATATGATACATGTAAAGTTATATATATGCAAATGTGCACATGACTCCATGTTCATGTTACTTTATTGTGACCTAGTGCATATTTACAGTCCCGTATCTATTATGGATATCAGGCTCATTATTAATTAAGCATGTGGCTTTTGTGCACAATTCTCAAGCTTAAAGCTCTTTGTCACATTAGTTACTCCGGTCATAACTCCTTTATCTGATCACACATATCAATGTAATAGAATGCATCAATTCATATAATATGTTATCAATAATTTTCATTCAATATGTTCATGTCATTTATCATATTCTTTGGACATGAGTCTAGCATTGAACATTTACTTGGGTGCACATTCCATATTATACATACAATTTGAAAACACTTCCATATACAATCCCAAGTATCAAACTCTTAGGAACAACAATGTCTGGAATCATAGCAATCATATAAGTAACTGTTTAATAACTAAAAGTTAACCAAAAATAGTTTAATCATAATGAGAAACATCTATGTTAACTCACAGTACACTCTAGATAAGCTATTGCCTTGATAATTCGGTAATGTCTAGATGATGGCGATCAATTTGCGAATCTAAATTCATGCAATACACACATAATTCACAAATTACTAAGTTGTTCAATCAAGTGAATATTCAATCATTCACATATATGTGTCATGTTCAATGTATGCTTAATTGACTTTCCGGGTATGTATCTTTATTCACAAATCTTGACCATTCAAACATCATAACTTGTATATAACTAGTTAGAATTAGGTTTATACCTTAAGTAAACTTGATTACCCTAAATTTATCATTCATACATTTACTAACCCTTTTCTAGCAATATATTCACAAAAATTTTTCCCAATTCGCATTCGTTTATACCTAATACACATTACTCATATCCTTTGGATCATATTTTCCTTCATAAGAACACGTTTATACCTTTAACAACTTATAATTTCTAAATTTAAACACATTGATATCAAGATAATCTATTCCTTAATTTATAACATCAATTAACAACCTAAACTTATCAAACCCTTAACCAATTAATTAAGCAACTATCTAAGTTTATTTCAAGCCCCAATTTAATCCAAATGCACCAAAGTAAAATGACTTATCCTCATGAATGTGCACTCTCCATTTTCCTTCAATTTCTCAAGATTCTAATACCTTCATACCAAATTCAAAACATCTTTATGTTTGTCCATTAATTATACCTTAATTATACTTCAATTCCTCATCAATTTCATCTTCAATTCCAACTCAAAATCATTCAATTGGTAGCTCATAAAATATTTATCTTTCATACAAACAAAAACAAAACAGAAACTTTCATTAACTTAATCTCATCATATATGTAGTCTTAGCTTTTTTTCCAAATTCAACAATGTTCTGGTTCTATGACTATCTTGTGAAGGGTGAAAGCATGGATTTTTGGTGTGGCAATTGGACACATACTTAAGAAAAACACAGGGATGTGAGGGTATGGTGTTTCGGTGGTGAGAGGAAAGGAGAAGAAGAGTGAAACCAACAGAAACTATCCCTGCAGTAGCTTAACTCATTAGGTGCTAGGTGTTACCATTTCATAATGCCATTGATCACCTATTCATCCATTCCATTTGTCCCATATATCAGCTGCCAAATGTCACCAATATTCTAGGCTATTTATCACTCAATCACTACTGCCATTTGCCACTTAATTTCCTATGCTAAATGTCACTCAATTCTACTACCATGTGTAACTTATTTCATAGGCTTAGTCATCTTAAATTTTCGTGTGTCAATTTGACATTTTTCTAAACTAAATGCACATTTAAATTCATCAATTTTCTAATTATAACAATTAATTCCAAATTTACTAATTATAATCCACCAAACCAAAATTTAAGATATAAGCAATACATAATTCACATTATGATCATTTTAAACCTTTCATACCCCATAATATGTCAATTGACTGCACATACAATTTTGGTAATGTTTACTAAATCATGATTTATGTGTGTATGCAAATATTATGCATGTGAATGAAATGCACTTCATAAATTCTCAAATGATATGACTCAATATCCTAAGATTCTAACCCTCAGTAAGTTTTGGAACCCAGGCTATCACAAATACAACCCATACTAAAAACAATATAACCCAGGCTAGAGGGATCATCCTAACCTAAAATATGAGGGGAATAGGCAATATAATTACTTTTAGAATAATCCATAAGGATCACAACAATTTCAACCAAGCCATAAGCCTCCTCTTCCAATTTAGGTACATCTCTGGACAACTTTATCAAGACTTTTACTGCTAACAATCTTCAATTTCAATAGGGTATACAACATATTTAACAAAATGTATAGTAGTTTCAGCAGGAGACAAAATTGAGCATATAGAGCGTGGAAAACCAAATGGGTCAAATCGAAATGAGGCTCAACAGTCTAGAATCACAAAGTGGAGGAAAAATCTCATCTCAACCTGAGGTTAACATGAAGAATGCTAGTGTTATAACCTTGAGGAGCATAAAGGAGATTGAGGATCCCAAGAGAACTTCACTAAGAATTACAGATGAAGAAGAAATTGAGAAGGAGATGGAAAAGGAAGAAAAACCCTCATCTAGCACAAAGGTAAACTTCAAAAGCCCTAATATTATTAAGACTAACCCTCCACCTTTTCCTAGCAGATTGGCAAGAATGAAAAAGGAGAAAGACAAGGAGATATTAAAGACTTTCCAAAAGGTGGAAGTGAACATTCCTTTTCTAACTGCAATTAAGCAAATACCGAGGTAAGCAAAATTCCTTAAGGAACTATGTACGTATAAAAGAAAGTTGAGAGGTGATGAAAAGGTGATGATGGGTTAGAATGTGTATGATTTTTAAGGAGAAGATACCTCCAAAATGTCAAGATCCAACTATGTTCACTATTCCTTGCGAAATTGGTAACACTGTGATTAATAAAGCTATGCTGGATTTAGGAGTTCAATTAATATTATGCCTCATTCAATTTATGTTTACTTGAATCTGGGCCCTTTGAAAGAAACAAGTGTTATCATAGAATTAGCTTATCACACTAACGCTTACCCTGATGGTGTAGTTTAAGATGTTTTGGTGCAGGTGAATAAGTTAGTATTTTCTACTAATTTTTATGTTGTTGATATTAATGATGACACATTGTACAATCCAATACCTATCTTATTGGAGAGACTATTTCTCAATACAGCTCATACTAAGATAGATGTTCATGAGAGTACCTTCACGATGGAATTTGATATGGAAGTGATCCATTTTAACATTTTTGATGTCATGAAACATCCTCATGATGATTATTTTGTTTTCTATATTGAAGTGATTGATCCTTTGGTATAGGAAATGTTTATATTGAGTTGCAAGGATCATTTAAAAATAGTCTTGATTAAACATATGCAAGCAAAAGCCAATAATGATGTTAAAATGGGAGAAGAGTTTATGGAAATGGCAGCTGCATTGGATTCATTAGAGCACTCTCCCAAAATTTATGATTTACCTTCCATGCATTGACCTAAATCTCACCAGAAGTTGTCACTTGCTACCCACCTAAAGTATGTAGATAAACAAACCTTTCCAGCTATCATTTCAGCAGAGTTGACTTGGGATCAAGAAGACAGGTTGATTCGAATGTTGAGGGAGCATAAGAAGGCCATTAGATGGACGATCACAAATATCTAAGGAATAAGCTCATCTATATGCATGCATCGTATTTTGTTAGAGGAAGATGCCAACTGCACAAGGCAAGCTCAACGTAGGCTGAATCCTCTAACGATGGAAGTCATAAAGAAGGAAATGTTGAAGCTTCTCAATGTTGGGATTATTTACCCGATCTCTGACAGTAAATGGGTAAGTCCTATTTAGGTAGTTCCAAAGAAGTTTAGAATCACAGTTGTGACCAATTAGGAAGGTGATTTGGTTCCCATCTGAGTGTAAATCGAGTGGCGAGTTTGTATTAACTATAGGAAATTGAACTCAGTGACTCGTAAAGACCATTTTTCCCTTCCCTTTATTAATCAAATACTTGAGAGATTGGTTGGTTATGACTATTACTATTTTCTAGGTGGCTTTTCAGGTTATCTTCAAATACCGACCGCACCAGGAGATCAAGAAAAGACTACCTTCATATTTGCTTACCGAAGGATGCCATTTAGATTGTGCAAGGTGCCCGCCATGTTCTAAAGATGTATGGTAAGCATTTTTTTTAGAGTATGTTATCATAGAGGTATTAATGGATGATTTCAGCATTTGTGATTCTTCCTTTGATGAAGTCCTTGAGAATCTTACTCTTATCTTGGAACGATGCATTGAAACTAACCTTATGCTTAATAATAAAATATGTCATTTTATGGTAGACCAATGTATAGTTTTAAGGCATATTATATCTGCTAGGGATATAGAGGTAGATAAATCTAAAGTTGATCTCATTTCATCTTTATCTGACCCCTCAAATGTGCAAGAAGTGTATTCTTTTCTTGGTCATACAGGTTTTTGTCATAGATTCATCAAAAACTTTTTGAAGATAGTCGCATTGTTAGGCAAGTTGTTACAAGAAGATGTCTCATTTAATTTTGATAATAAGTGTAAGGAATCCTTTAGCAAAATTAAGGAGTTGTTGACATTCCCACCGGTGATTAAATCCTCATATTGGGGTAGTTCAAGCACAAAGAGTGTGCAAAGCTTTGCATGCCATTTATTATGCTTTAAAGGCTCTTTGTCCAGTTCAATTAAATTATTCGACGACCAAAATAGAATTTTTATCTGTGGTTTTTACTTTAGAAAATTTTCGCTCGTATTTGCTTGGTGCTAAAGTGATGATTTGTTTTGATCATACAGCTTTTCGATACTTACTCACGAAGAAAGAAGCAAAATCGAGGTTGATCAGACAGATTCTCCTCATTTAAGAATTTGACTTAGAGATAAAAGATAACAAGGGACAAAAAATGAGGTTGTCGATCACCTCAACTACTTGATCAAAGAAGAAAATAACATCCCTTTACAAGAGACATTTCCAGATGAACAACTATTTTTTGTCTATTTGACATTACCATGATATGCAGATATTGTAAATTTCTTAGTTACTAATAAATTACCTGTTGATTTGTCAACAACTCAGAGGAATAAATTGAAGAACAAAGAGAAATACTACGTTTAGGATGATTTATATCTATAGAGACACTATGCAGCTCAAGCCATAAGGAGGTGTGTGCTTGAAAATGAAACACCCTCGATATTAGCCTTCTGACATTTGTATGCGTGTGGAGGACACTGTGGAGTAAAGAGGACAACCTATAAAGTTTTGGAGAGTGGTTTTTATTGGCCGTCATTGTTCAAAGATGCATACATCTTCTACAAGTCATGTGACAGGTGCCAACGGTCAGGTAACTTATTCCGTAAGAATCAATTGCAGCAAAATCCTATTCTTTTTTGTGAAATTTTTGACATTTAGGGTATTGAATCTATAGAACCTTTCCCCCTATCTTTGGTTTTAATTATATATTATTTATAGTCGATTATGTTTCCAAATGGGTGGAAGCTCAAGCCACCAAAACTAATGATACCAAAGTTATTGCAGATTTTGTTAATGTTAATATCTTTTCTAAGTTCGAGATGTCAAAGGCAATCATCAGCAATAGGAGAACCCATTTTTACAATAGGGTGATAGAAACATTATTCAAGAAATATCACATCATGCATCAAGTTTTCACCTCTTACCATTCCCAAACCAACAAACAAGTTGAAGTGTCAAATCCAGAAATCAAATCAATCCTAGAGAAAGTAGTTTAGCCCATTAGAAAGGATTGGAGTGTGAGGTTGGAAGAGGTGTTATAGGCTTACAAGATGACTTATAAAACACCAATTGGGATGTCTCCGTATAGTCTAATGTTTGGGAAGCCACGTCACATTTTGGTGGAATTGCAACATAAGGCATATTGGGCTATAAAAAGATGCAACATGAATTTGGATGATGCGGGTGTGCATAGGAAGTTGCAATTGCAAGAGTTGGAGGAGATGCAGAATGACTCCTATCCGAACGCAATGATATATAAGGAGAAGATGAAGGCTTTTTATGACAAGATGACTTCAAAGAAAAGCTTCGTTATGGGTCAAAATGTGCTTTTATGTCACTTCAGGATGAAATTATTCCCAAGTAAGTTGTGTTCCTGTTAGGTTGGTCCATTTGTTGTTACTTACGTCTTTCCTTTTGGTGCAGTGAAGTTTGAAAACTGACAAGATATTCAAAGTGGATGGTCATCGCCTAAAGCCATATTATGAAGGCTTCCAAACGAAGGATATGAAAGTGTTCATGCTAGAAGATGCAAATGGTGTCACTTGATGCAGGCAACATGGAATCAAGCCAACGACAATAAACAAAGGCGTTACTTGGGAGATAACCCAGGGGAAGTTGATTTTTTTATTTACATTCTTGCATTTTCTATTTTTGTTAAATGCTCAATTTCTTGCATTTGATGATACATTAAGGATAATGTAAATTTTAAATATGGGGGTGGGGATCTCAACTTTTATATATGCTTTCAAGCTTAATTATTGCTTATGTGAATTCTCATGCGATTTTCAAAATCAAACAAACAAACCAATATTTTTCTCTTGTTCTATTGCTTTTAAGACTGTATAGTCATTATATGAGAGTGAATGGATTAGAAAAATCCATGGCAACTTAGCATGTACTTTTGCTCTTCTGATTGGTTAATATGCATTATCTTTAAAAGATTGGTAGCTGGTGGTTGACAAAAGCTAGTGAGATTTTGAGCCTTATTAGACTGACACATCTACATTTGTCTCATCATCCTCTTGTTTATGTGTGACCTTTATGAAATGTACATCCTGAATTTGCTTTGATTTTCTATTCAAGACAACATTTTTATCACATGCACTAACATGAAAATGATCAAGTATTCTTTGTTTTTACAAACTACAATAACAAAATAGCCTACCCATTGATATGAATTTTCCTTTGATAAGCCCCTTTGAGCTTTATTAATCTTTCTTTTTATGTTAACCACATTATATGCTTTAAACTGAACCAAATGTCATATCCAAGCCTTAAAACTAGTGAAGCATTTGTTAATTGTTGATAACTGTGGATGTACAAAAATATAAGTAAGGGTGTGCATATTTGTGGGATGCTTGTTATTATTAGGATGCCATTTTACATTTTATCAATGAAATTCCCATGTTGATGTAGCTTCTTTCAATTTTTATTATAACAAAAGAGAGAGAAAAAGAGAAAAAAAAAGTTTGAATAAAAGTATCAAAGACGAAATACATTTGTGTTGAAAAGTTGTTCATTTGTGTTCTCCTCCTAAAGTTGTATTGATTGGGTGAATTAAGTATGTTGCAAATGAAGTAGATGTTATTTTGGAAAGATCACTCCTTATAGTTTAAATGTATTGTCATCAATGATTTTTGCGAGTGATTCCTTCTAATTGGTTATGCTTCATGTGGTTTATGGTATGAGATCTTGAATTTGAGCTGTGAAATATAATTGTTGCATTCATTATAACTGATGGTACCTAGTTTTGAAAGAATGATAGCATGTGCGCTTGATTTTTTGTTGGGTGTTACTTTTTCTTCACTAGCTTGATGGCTTTTATGCTATATTACCCAAATACATTACATCTCACGTTACCCTTGCCCACATTACAACCTTAGAAAATTCCTTTGATTCATGATTATGCATGTGTCTCTTAATGGTGGAGAAATGAAATAATATGCAAAGTTGTGGAATGTTATGATCATGAACGGTATTTGAGTGTACCTATGGTTCTTGCTATGGTTTTGAAAGTTATTTCTCTTTGCTTACGACTATCTCTTCTTGAAAAATATGAAAAATGAGTAAGTGTTTTAGTTTGTGACTTTAGTTTTGAGATTTGCTTGAGAATAGTCAAAAGCTAAATGTGGGGAACTTGATATATGCTTAACTATTGATACATTTAATCCTTGACCCTTAGTGATTAATGCTTTAAAATACTTAAGATACTCACTTTAGTTCATATTTGATTTTAGGTACAATCTGGATGCATAATAGCTAAAGTGAGCCAAAAGCATACTTGTTGAGTCATTTTCTTAAGATTCACACTCATTTAGCTTTATAGAGCAAGAAGGAGAAGGGTTAGAATGAAGAGAAGATAAGAAAATACCAAAAGGAATGAAGATTTACAAGATCATAGCTATGGGATGTGTCTCACAACCATGACAAAATAGTCATGGCTATGAGATACATAAAACTCCTTGTCATGCCTATGACTCATACTCGCGGGTATGACACAACAAGTCATACCCTTGAACTTGCCACATATCCCTCCTATAAACCAGTTTATTTTTTTACTATAAAAGCATTATTTTGTGACGGTGGAAAGGGGAACTAGGACAGACGCAGTTTTTATCATTTCTTCTTCTGCTTTTGACATCTCTAGAGGTGATTCATGGCTCTTTATTGGAGATTAATGGAGAAGATAGAGGGCTAACCTTCCCAACACTGGCTCGAAGGTGAATTCGATGCCAAGGAGTGTACTTAAGCATATCATCTTTATGTATCGTGTTTTTCCCTATTTTTGAATTGTTTACGTTATCTCTTGTTTATTAATTGGGTGTCATGTAAGAATAATCTTGATGCTCTAGTGGATTGTTTTTCATGAGAATCCATTGCTAAAACTTTGAATACGATAGGTAATAGTTGTTTTTGAATTCGTTTGTGGCAACTAATGGTATAATATCATTAGAGATAACATAACCTAGGTTAAATAATCTGAGCTTATGTGATTATTGCTTAGATTGATCTATTT
>JANKYF010000226.1:53649787-53664045 GCA_029829435.1 Erythroxylum hondense | reverse complement strand
ATAAATGATAGAGATTCATAGGACAGTATACGGCACTATAAAAAATAGAATGTTCTCTCTAATTTTATAGTGTCTTATACTGTCCTATAAATTTTAACCATTTATTTATGTAAAATTTACATAAATAGATAGTTGAGATTTATAGGACAATATAAAACACTATAAAATTAGGCAGAATATTCTATCTCCTCTTATATCCTTAACTAAAGTTTTAAATTCAAGTTTTGAAAATAAAGTCGTTTTAAAGTTCAGATAAGTAGATGGACTGTGAAATGTTTATACTTAAAATAGGATTTGAATATTTATATATATAATAATTTGTCTTGGCTAACGAATTACAGCATATTCATCTGTAACTTCATATTTAAATCTTTGGCAGTAAACTTACAGTTCAATTTTGTGTTGAAGTACTGTGATCCATAAATATGCGGAATCTCTCATTGACAAATGCTCATATGAGGGAAAACGTTGTCACCGGTATGCCAATCACGGTTTGACAAGCATCGGAGGCTTTTGGGTCCGAATCCATCTTCAATCTATGACGTTCAACCGGTTCTAATGCTGTTAATAGCCTGATTCCCACATTCACTATCCCTTCACACCTAGTACCGTCTCTGGCCCTCAGCCGGTAACTCAGGTATTTTATTGAGCCCTCCGGCCCAAGCCTAATGTCCGTGACTGGAATCTGACACCAACCCAGTTGGATTCGTCCGGTAATGAGCCTTTTGGTGTACAGTTGAATATAGATGGAAGAATATCTGTTTGCAAGAAAAGAAGTGTCGATAGGGACATGAAACTTATCGCCCCAAGTTGGATTTACTCCTCCTTCATCGTCAACCCTAGTCTGACTCGTGCACTTGTCGTCACGGTTGCATGGGACTAGTGGGTACGTGGTGACGGTGGCGAAAGATCTGAGCCGGCGAGAGAAAGGGCCTGAAGATGTGCTCTTGAGACCTTGTGCTGATAAGACTATGACCTCCATTGATATCTCCAGTATTTCAGGAGTAGCTGATTATATGAACAGTTATATCTACTAATATCTTAAGTAAGAAAATAGAGGAATCTATGCATAGTATATATATGAATATATGAGGGGGTTCGTGGTAGGCCCAAGTTGTCGAAAAGAGAGTTCTTGGGAGCTTCAGAGGTTACTCACACTGCAGTTTCCGCCGGTGGAATAATAATTAAATGGTAGGCGGAAAGTTAGAAGGAATGATCCTTCCATGCAAAGTTGCCCAAGTTTCGGAGCCTGTTAAGTCATTGGCTGATGGCAGGCTGCGTCACCATCACTTATGACTGCACATGACTTTTTTTCTTTCGTTTTTAGTAATGAAACAATAAATACTACAGAAAATTTTCCTCAGAATTTTCAATGGACCACAACTTTTTCAAAGGATTTATATTTGAATGAGGTATATTTTGACTAGGCTTGATAATTAAGCCTGATCCACCTCAATCCAATTTGATTTGACCTTAAGTTAATAGATTTATTATTCAATTTGACCGAGCTTTGAGTTAGTTTTTTTAATAAAATTTTTAGACTTTAGACTTGGGTTGCTCAAGTTAACTTAAAGCTCAAAAGTTTCAAAACAACATCAGTCTTTAAATTTTAAATTAAGAATAATATAAAGGGATTGAGCTAAGGTTCAATCAAGTTTCAGGTAGAGCAAGCTCGATATGCTCAGGCTCAAGTTTGAGCCATGTGTCTTTGGGTCGAACATTGCTATCTTCAACTTTAACTGGTAAAGTTATAATTATAAAATAAATTAGTGAACTTATCTTGCCCAAAAAGATTAATATACTAATTAAGTGTTACTACCTTTTTTAATGCACAATAAGAGACATTTAAAAAATAATATTAACTCTAAGTATTTGGCCTAATTCAGTCACACCGTATTTTTAAATCTTTTCTAAGAAATTAGAGGTTTAATGACTAGGGTAAAGATTAAATACATGAAAGTAACTTTATAATGATTAATCATAGAGACACAAGAAAAAGGAGACAATTCAAAATAAATCATATGCTTTGTTAAGATTGATCACTTTTCTACATGTTAAGCATAGAATATGCTTAGCATATAAAAAGTAGGCCTCGAAGGAAATTGAACAATGAGGAAACAAAATATATATGGCACCAGTGTTATGTTAGTGTCTTGTGCCAAAGTTATGTTAGTGTCTGACATCGATCTTGGACTAGATTCAGGTGGTTTGTGAAACATAATTAAACTAGGACCAATATGATACTTGTAACTAACATTGGACTCATCTTTGTTGTGCATTCGTAAGGTTTTAGAAGCTAACAACACCATGGTGGTATTTAGACAAGCGGACTCATAAAATTAAGTGTTCTAGTTTATGTTATGGTTGAGTTTCTTTGATTGATTTGACAATGGTCTTATTATTTCTAATTCCTTGTGATTCGAGTTTTAGGTGATTTCTAACCCAAGGTTATCATTGGCTCTAGAAATCAGATGATATATATCTTTTCAGTTTTTTTTTATTTGTGATTTTTTCATTCGTTATCCATGCTATCCAATTCTTTCTTTTTGCAATTATTTTCAATTCAGCATTCAATTTGTGCATTTTCTTCAATCAAAGTTGCTTCATTTACTTTTCTCTTGTGTTTTTTAGTTAGTTTATATATTATATACATAAAATTTACAAAAATTCATAATCAAAAGTCTGCATTGAAACCTAAATATCATATATTGTGCAACCTGATCGTAAAGTATTCCATATAAAAGGATTTTTAGTTTCATTTAATCTTTGACACCTTCTCATTGATTTCACTTCCTTTGTTCTTTCTTGTTAATTTTGTTCACTTTCTTTATTCTTTCTTATTGCTTTTGTTTGCTTCCTTAGTTTTCTGTTGATTTTATTAACTTAAAGTTATAAATTCCATTTGTGCTTGTTATTTTAGTAGAACCATTGATAGATTTCTTCTTAAAGAGTTAGTGAGAGGAACTTAAGTAGTAAAAGACAAGAGTTGTAATAACATCATTAAGCAAAGTTGAAATTGATTAAAACATAAGTGATTAAATGAGCTAACCTCAAGTGCAAGTACATGAGAGAATGTCTAGGAAAATATATTTGTTTATTACTAACATTTTTTAGATAGGTTTAAGTATGAGTAGTAGTGGAGATAAAATAGAAATTGACCTCAAAATGTTTATTGCTATCTAAGACCAATTCAAGGTTCTAAACTTGAGGTTGGTTCATTTAGATTCTTTATCTAGATCCAAACCTCCTAGGAAACACACATTTACGGAGGAGGAAAAGGAGGATAAAGATTACGGTGAGACTAATTATAGAAAGAGAAAAAAGATTATTTAATAATATAATATAAATAAATTTGGGTAGCACTAAAATTAAAAACTCTACCTTTCAAGTGAAGAATGATCTCGAACCATACCTGGAGTGAGAGAGGAAGGTAGAACATATGTTTGATTATCATAATTACTATGAGAAAACGAAGGTTAAACTAGAAAAAATTGAGTTCATGAATTATGCTAGTATTTGATGGAATTAGTATATCCTCAATATGAATAGGAATAGTAAGAGACCTATTTGATCATAGGAAGAGATGAAGGTAGTGATGCGTAAGAGTTTCATACCTAACTATTATTATAGGGACTTATGTAGAAAGTGTAACATTTCAGTCAAGGTTTTATAAGCGTAGAGAATTATCATAAGGAGGTAGAGATAGTCATTATTAGGGCTAATACAGAGAAGGAATGTAAGGTGACCATAGATAGGTTATTGGTGGTTTAAATAAAGAGATAGCTAATATGGTGGAATTGTAGGATTATATGGATATAAAATATTAACAGAGAAAGCTATCAAGGTAGAAAGATAATTGAAGTTTACAGGCACTTCCAAATATGATTTGACATCTAGCTCTTCATAGAGGTCAAAATAAAAGAAAATAGAGCTGCCTGAAAACTTGAAGAATATGCAAAGGCAAAGGATTCAATTGCTATTTCTAAAGTAAAATTGAAACTTTATTATTTCTAGATCATGAAATGTTAAATGTTTTAGGTGCCAATTATTTGGACATGTTGGTTCTTATGTCAAAAATTAAATAACTATGACTGATATGGATAACAATATTATAAAGAGTATTAGTTTAAAAGATGAAAAGATGCCACCATTGAAGGAATGTAGTGACTTTAACATTGAAAAACTCATTTATGGAGAACTACTAGTTACTAGGTGTGCTCTTAATATGCAACCTAAGGAGAATAGTAACAAGGTCTAGCGTGAGCACATCTTTCATACTAGGTGCCATTTAAGTAATAAGGTATATAGTCTAATTATTGATAGTGATAATTATACCAATGTTGCTAGTAACTTACTAGTTGAAAAGTTGAACTTTGTTACATTAAAAGCCTCCTAAACTATATAAGTTTCAATATTTGAATGAATATGGAGAAGTTAAGGTGCAAAGCAAGTGTTGGTGAATTAGCTATTAGCAACTACAAGGATTAGGTTCTTTATATGTGGCATGCTTACTGGTCATATACTTATAGGGTTTCTTTAGTAGTTTTATAATAAGGTTACTCATAATGGGTATAAAATAGATACTATTTTGTAGTAAATAACAAAATAGGAAGTGTATAAGGATCATATCAAGATATTTAAAGAGTTTAAGATGTGAGAAACATAAACAATCACTTAAGAAAAAGAAAAAGTGATAAAAAGATTAGTGTGTACAAAAAACTGAAAAAACAGGCATAATTATTTGCAATGAGGAAGACAAAAAGATTTAGTACTTTACTACTAGTATTGAGATTAAGAGTGTTATATTAGCAAGGCAGTAACTACTTATATCTTAGTATAAGGATATTTCTTTCTAAACTAATGATCTTAAAACTTCTTTGCCTAAAATGGTTGTTTCTTTAATTTAGGAATTCACAAGTCTATTTACCAAGGAAATACCATATGGTTTGCCTAGCTCTCCAAGTGATAAGGATATCATATTTATTTTTGTGGATAAGGTTAGTAAGATGGTGCATTTCATTGCATTTATAAAACCAATGATGCAACATATGTTTTTATTTTATTCTTTGAAAAAATTGCATATTTACGTGGATTGCCTAAAACCATAGTAACTGATAAAGATGTTAAATTATTATGCCACTTTTAGCATAATTTATACAATAAGTTAGCAAATAAATTATTGTTTTCTACTATTTCACATCCTTAAATTCTTGTTTTTCTACTATTTCACATCCTTAAACAAATGGACAAACAAAAGTAGTTAATAGGATATTTACTATTTTGTTATATGTTATCATTTAAAAGAACTTAAAATAATGGAAGAAGCATATATCGCATATTGAATTTAGATACAATAGGTCAGTTTATTCTATTACTATTTATTCTCCTTTTGAAGTTATGTATAACTTTAATCCTTGTAACTCCTTTGAAAAATTTGCCTTTTGCAGTTAACAAATATGTTGAAATCGATGATAAGTATAAGGCATATTTTGTTATAGATTTCTATGCCAATATTTATACTATCATAGACAGAAAAATAATCAATATGTAAGGTAGTCCAATATGGGGCACATAAAGGTTATTTTTGAATTGGTATATTAGGTTTGGGTTGTGATAAGTATTAATCATACTATGATTTTAATATGACCCTTTTAAAGCATTATGCTTGTGTTTTGATATTTTTCATATGACTTAGTACTTAGTTTAGTTTATATTTCATTTACATATTTTAGCTCTCTAATGAAGGAGAAAATTTAGGTAATTTAGAGCTGAGTTAGAGAAGTATAAGAGTAATTTTGGAGGAACACAATTTGATCATAGGTTTATGTTAATTAATATGGCACCTACAAAGTAATATGGTCAACCTATATAGATTAAGGGTGCATTATACTTCTTAAAGCCCCTTGTTATTAATGGACTCTTGACGTATACATCATGGTGTACAAAGGAACACGATGTAAATACATTCTTGTGTAAGTTCCTTATTAAATGAGGGTCTATTATCGTTCTTTGACTATTTGGATACATGAAAAACATGATTTAGATATGGTCCTATATTACCTAACAACAAACCTATACGCTATTGTGTCTAGACCTATGTCACAAATGATGTATCTCAGACGCAAAATAGAATAGAGGAACCCTAACATGAGTTTAATATAATACCATATTGTTAATCTGTATTACTTTTAATGTTTAGATAAATTATGATTTTTGTAACGTAGAAGTAATACATGACTAATATAAGCCATGTTAGTCCCCTATTTGACACATATCTTAGGGTTTTGTAAAATAAAAAGAGGAGAAAAGGAGGGGGACATCTAGGATGACCAAAAATCAATCACAAGGTAAAGGAGACTTAAGAGCATTTCAAGAACAAATAATCTTAGAGAAAAGCAAGCTTACATCAAGAGTCAATCAAGAACAACAAGATTCAAGAGCCATGAGAATTAATCTCTTTTTCTTGCTTTCTTTATTTTTTTTAATTTTTCATGAACAAAATTAGGATATAGATTTAGGTGGGATTAATCCTAGAATTATTTTTTGAATTGATTTCTTTCATTTAATAGAAGATTTTAGTTCTTAAGAATTGTTCATATTTTATATTATATTGAATTGAAATATACTAGCATTTTAATTTAATATTGATTTCAGACTTTGGAATCAAGACATTATTTATATGAATAGATCAAAACATAGATAATGAGAGTTACATTGGTTACTAAAGATATAACTATATAAATCTTTGTGTTAGGGTTAAAACTATCTTGGGAGTTCAAAAGGCAAAGTAATGTATTACTAGGAGTTTTTACTGGAAAGAGATTTCAATCAATTAACTTAAGAATAGAGGTTATCTATCTCGAGAGAGAACATAGTTTTAACATAGAAATTCTTTTCAGTCCAAGTAACTAAGATCAAATATTAAATTAAGAATTCAAACATAAAAAAGGTCTATAGGGGATTCTTCTTCTAGATCTATTCTATATATTAATTACTTATCCCAATTTATCTAAATGACAGAATAAAACTTATTTTTTATTTTAGTCTATTTTGTTTTCCTTTAATCCCATTATTCGCTTAGTTAGATTTAATAATAGAAAAACAACTAGTATTAGTAATTACAGTCCTGTGGGACCAATACACGACTCACTAAGCTATACTATAAGAAACAATAGTTACACTTGTCTCAGTGATTCTTTAGTATTGTTTTATGTTTCATTTTATTTTATGACATCAAGTTTTTAGTGGTGTTGTTGGGGATTGTAATACTAGAAAGCCTTAAATTTATTAATCTAATTCTTTTCTTTTCTTTTTTATTTAATTAATTTTTTAATTCTCTTTCTTTATCATATGTTTATGGCTTATAGATGACAATTAGGTCTGGGTTTGGCCCACCCAGGCTCGAAAACTATTACAAAAATTGACATCGTTTTACAAAAACAATGTCATTTTTTAATTAAATAAAAAACAAGTCAGACTGGTCGAGCTTGGGCTCGAGATTGGCTGGCTTGAGTTCGATCAACCCTTGAGCTAAGCTCAGGCCCTAGGATATTGAGTTAAAAGTTGCCAATCATGGCTTATTTTTAGGATTTAGGTATTTATCAATACAATTACCAAACACAATAGCAGAATGGGGAAGACAATATCTTATAAGGAATTATGGTATTTCATTGCTTATTGCAATGTTAGAAGCTTAAAATGAGAGACCTGGTAATCTGTTGTGAAGTGAAGTAACATTTGCAATGGTGAAGTGAAGTGAAGTGAAGTAACATTTTAAAAACTTTGCTGGTATTGGTGAAGTGAAATAACATTTGCAATGGTGGCAACCACAATTATAAGTAGCCAAATTTCATAGAGAATGAGCCTAAAAACATCTCTTATAGTGATACTTATAAAATTTGGGACGAAAAGAATATCCTAACTTCACTTGGAACATTCAATCTTCACTCAACAATCTATACTAATAATAGTAAAAGGAGAAGTCAAGTCTTGAGGAGCTTGTGATGAATTCATTACTACAATTGAGGCTTGCTTTTAAAGGTCAAATCCTCCATCCATAACCTAAAAACTTCAATTGGATAGTTTGTAGCTTATTTTTTAAAAGCATCAAGGTGTTTTGCTTAGATACACCAAGCTAAATCTAAGGAAGCAAGTGGATGTAACTAATTTAACGAGTGGAATGGAGTTATAGTATGGAGAGCAAATAATGAGAAAGGAGAGGAAGGAAAGGATACTGTTCAAAAAGAGAAGGATGATAAAAAAGGAGACAAAGGAGAGGGGTATTAAGGAATTTTTGCTAGTCATCTTAAGTAATGAAGCCCCTACATCCCATAGAATAAAGTCACACAGTCAATTAAAGATCTAATAGGTTTTGTTATTCCATGTTATTGTGGTAGTTTGTTAATTAAAATGGCAATAGTGGATTTAGTTTGCATTATTATTTTGCTGCATATGTCTTTGCCATATTATAACGTATGGCATATTTGAAGACTAGCGAACCCTTAGATAGGAAGATAAGTGGAAGCAAACCATTGATTATAGATCTAGTATAAATGAAAGGCCTAAGGACAAGTACAAGTTTACGTAAAAGACTCATAAAGGAGTACTAGTTGGGAGACAATCTAAACTTATGGTTTTGATTTTATTTTGATGTTCTTTCATTATTGAAACACAATTATCTTATTTGAGTTAAGACTTAATGGAGCTTTGCAAGTTAAAAAGGCAACTTCACCTTACGTACTAGATAGAGATTACATTTCATCAGCTCCAGAATCTCGATAAATATCAATAGCATTAGATGAGGTTGATGATCTTTTATCTATACAAGAATAGCAATGATCTTTACCTCATTTCCATTGTTTTCATATTTTTTGTTGTCCTTGTATTAGTTTTAGGAGGAGTAAGAAACACAATCAAATCAGTACTAATGTAAAAAGTATCAATTATCTTTATCTCCTTTCCTTTGTTTTCATATTTTTCATTATCTTTGCACTAAATTCAAGAGTTTTGAAAAAGATAATCATATTGGTATTAATGTGGTACTTGTCACTAATATCAAAATCATCTTTGTTGAGCATCTGTAAAGTTTTAAAAACTAACCAGCTCTAAAGTACTTATCGGATAGGCATTAGACTTGTAAGATTTAGTTTTTTAGTTTCATTAAACCTTATATTTCTATTTAGATAGAAATTGACTTTCCAAATTTAATTAATTGTTTTCTAATTAGATTATGATATAAATATTCTTTGTTTTTAAGATTCTAGTTTATCGATATGTTATGCCTATAAAAGGTGCATTATTGAAGTAATTCACATAATCATCAATATAAAATCATTTTAAGAGTTTTCTTTACTTTTGCGAGTATTTCTTTTTTTCTTTTAAGAAGAACATATCTGAACCTTTTTAAGGAAATTTGTAGCAATCAAAATTCTTATAACTTTGATTCTAATAAATAGATTTGCTTAAGGTTGAACTTCTATACTTATTTAAAGAGGATTGTAAAATTCTAATTTCTTATGATTCGAATTTTAGGTGGTTTCTAACCTAAGGTTTGCATTAGTTAGATAAAATGGAATACAAATGACGGAAGCATAAATTGTGAAACATTTGCTTTAATCTAAGTGTATAAGGTAAGAGTGGAAAGAAGAGTTAGAATGGTATAATGCTATAGGTAAGTTAGGTAGTATAATGAACAAAAGAAAGTTTATGTTAGATATTGTTATGTTAATTACAATATCTGGTGGTTTTTGTCTTTTCAGAACTGAATTTTATGAAGTATGTTTGAGCTTTAAATGTATTGGACTATATAATATTAACTAAACGTTGGATGGATGAATTGTATTTAGCACAAACGATATTACACGATAGAATCCCTACCTAATTCTAACAACAACAATACCTAATTGAAATCCTACTGAGGTGCAGGGTCTGAGGAGGTCTAGTATTATGCAATCTCACCACTACCCAATTCTAAGCATTGTCGAATCCTAAATAATTCTTTTAGAAGATTACCTAATGACAACTCTGTGTAAGATGTAATGGTAAATTAGTGTTGAAAAGCATTGAACTTTTTGATTATATTCACACAGATTTATTCAGATATATAAGTCTCTTTTGTCTGTGCATCTAACTTGACATTTCAAAGATGATATATCCAAACGCTCTCCATCTTCCCCCCTAAGCAAACAACCTTGTTCCCTAAGCCCTGACAGACTCAACTTCTGAATCCTTCTGACCTGTTAACCACATACCCTTTAAACCTAACTCCCTAACCACATTACTCACAAATCCTACCCAAATGGAACAACAAAATAGACCCAACTCACCTCCTCACCAACTTAACAAAACAGACTTCCCAACCTTGAAAGGAACCTCAAAGAAACAAATTCCAAGAATGGAAAATGGGAACAAGGAGAAGACTAAATAAAGCACTATTATAGGAGACACAGAGAACATGGGAAAACTCAAGTACGTTGAGATAGAGCCTGAAATACTTATCTAGGCACCAATAGAGATTTTGCAGTAGGGTGTAAAAAATTGGAGCACATCATTGGTGGGATTCTTCTTAGAGAAGAGGTTGGCCTTCCCAATTGTCCAAAATTGGGCCAATGTAGCATGGACAAACAAGGGGTTGGTGAATACAATAGTGAATGAAGATCAGTTTTTTTGTGTTCAAATTCAATTTAGAAGAAAATGCACAACAACTGCTTGAAGTAGGGTTATGACATGTTATGAATCATCCACTACTTATTAAAAAATGGCATTTCACATTAGATAGAAGCAAACTAGAGTAAGCTCCACTGTAGGTCAACTTATATAATGTGCTATTGGAATATTGGTCTATTGAATGTATAAGCTATATAGCAAGTAAAATAAGAAAATCATTAGGGTTAGATGAAAATACTACTTTAATGAAGAGAATTGGGTTTGCTATGATATGCATAGACGTAGATATATTGAAGAGGCTTCCAGATAAGCTTATAATTATAAAGTTGAAAGAGAATGGAGAGTTGGAAGAAGACACAATAGGGATTACATATATGTGGAACCCTAGGACCAGAGAAGAAAAACAAGTATGGAGGAGGAAGGGTAACCAAGAGGGGAAGCAAGTACAGGAGCAAACTATAGTAATAGTGGATGAGGCTCAAGAGGGGTAGCAAGTCCTTGATGAAACTATAGAAGTAGAGATGGATAATTAGTTAGAAAAAGGGAAGTTTATTGTAGGACATTTGGAATGGGAATTGGAAAAGGAGGCTACTAATAGGACGAAAAAAGGGAAACAAGTCAATTAAGTGTTGGGAATGAGGATAGAAGAAGAAATGGTTGGCATGCCAGTTATGGAAAGAGGAGAAGTTTCATGCACAAAACATGATATATGATCAAATACACTTGAACTGAATAGACAAACAAGAAGGAAAAGGTCAGGGAAAAAGAAAAAGTGATGAAGATGGTTGCCTGGAATATTAGAGGGCTACATAGCCTTAATAAATAACTTTTTGTCAAGGAGTTAATTAAAAGAAGTAGGTTAGATTTTGTTGGTTTGTTGGAGACCAAAATAAAGAGGGAAAAGCTAGAGAGCAATTTATGGTTCCTAGACAAAGGATGGAAGGCAATTACTAACCATGATTATCATGTGAATGGTATAGTAGTTATTAGTTATAATCCTCGTAGAAATGGTGAATAGGTTTGAGAATGACCAGTTAGTTCATTGTGACATCCTACTGAAAGAAACTGGCAAGGAGATGGCAGTAACAATGGTATATGAAGCTAATGACAAATTTCTTAAACAAGGTGTATAGACTGAGTTAAAAAGGATAAGTAGCTTCATAAAGAAGCTATGGACAGTGCTAGAAAACTTTAATTGTACTATTAAATTGATTGGAATAAGGGGAGAGAGAAACTGGAAACAATTACAATGTAGAGGACTGTATGAGTTGGTGAAGAAATCAGGGTTCTCTGACCTAAAGGGGTATGGAATTGAATTCAATTGGAATAATAAACAGTATGGAGAATGGAGAATGGTTCTTGATGAGAAAACTCAACAGATGTATGGTGAATGGCGAGTGGTTAGAGTAGTTCCTCTAAGCAATGCTACGTTTGAAGAACCTAATGTCTTGTATCATAGTCCAGTAGTTGTGGATCTGTCAGCCAGTGATTGGAAAAGAAGTGCACCTTTTAGGATATTCAACCATCGAATGGATCACCTTAGTTTTAGGTAGATAGGCATACAGGGGATGGAGATTGAGATTTTGGGCTCTAAGATCTACAAGCTATGTGAGAAGCCGAAGGGCTTGAGAGATCAATTGAAGAAGCAGGGATACACAAAAGCTAAAGCAGATTGAAATGGATAAGGCATTGGAGGACTTGGAGGCATGTCAAAAAAGCTCATTAACTAGACCTGAGGAGACGCAATTAAGGAGGCAGGAAGCTGAATTGGTTTATAGGTATAATAAAATCCTTGTAGACACCAACACAATGCTAAATCAAAAATCAAGAATGACATGGTTATAGGAGGGGAAAAGATGTACTAGATTCTTCATGGGCTTCATCTCAGCAAGAAGGAATATGAATGCCATCAAGTTTCTAAAAGATGAAGTTGGGCTAAAATATGAAAAAATAGGAGAACAAAAAAATACTCATTTTTAAATACTTTTCTAAACAATATGGAACTAACACTAAAGTCAGGGAGATCTAAGAGGAGGTGGTAGCTAGCTTTAAACAGGTTAGTGAACAAAATAAGGTTGAATTAGTGAGGGAAGTAAAAAGGGATGAGATTAAGAGACTATTTTCTCATTGAACTACAATAAAGCTCTAGGGATAGATGACTATAATGGTAGTTTTTTCTAGAAAAATTGGGATATGGAATGGTAGAAATAGTGAAAAAGTTTTTTCAAAACAAAACCCTACAAAAGGAATGGAACAAAACATTTGTGTGTCTTGTTCCTAAACAAGCAATAATATAAGACTAGAACACTTTAGGCCTATTGCTTGTTACAACTTTCTTTCTAAAATAGTTACAAAGATTCTGGAAAATAGGATAAAAAGGAGCCTAGGAGAGATCATTAGCCAAGAACAAAACGCTTTCTTGAGAGGAGGTCAGTGGCTACTAACATTTTACTTTGTCAAGAACTACTAGAATGATATCATTCTTAGAGGAAAAGGAAGAATTGTACAATAAAGATGGATCTAGCTAAGGCTTATGATTCCATTAACTGTACTTTTCTCTTCAACATTATAAAAACATCAGGATACCCAACATTGTTCAAAGAGTGGATAGAGGAATGTGTAACAACACCAACCTTAGGCATGTTGGTTAATGGGGAACCTATTAGACTAATTAAAGCTATGAGGGGATTAAGGCAGGGGGATCTACTATCCCCTTACCTATTTGTACTTTGCATGGAAGCCTTGTCCACTCTTTTTTATATAAACATAAAGACTTACCTAGAATTCCATTATCATCATAGATGCAAAGGTATGAAGCTCACTCACCTTGATTTTATTAATGATCTTTTACTATTTTGCAGGGCTGACAAAAACTCTATAAATATTTTTATGCAAATAATGAAGGAGTTTCAAAAGACTTCAGGACTAATAAGCAATTCACTGAAAATCTCTTTCTATTTATCTTGTAATTTTGATAGAGATAAAGCTTTATGGGCCATAAAGATAGGGTTGAAACAATGGAGTTTACCCCTCAAATATCTAGGAGTGTCATTTACTTAAAAGAAGATAAATGTAGGGGATTGTAAACATTTGTTGGATAATATAAAAGGAAGAATCAACCAATGAAGCAATAGGTTCTTAAGCTATAGCGGAAGGCTTCAGCTCATTTAGTCAATATTGAGTAACCTTACCAATTACTGGATTAATCACGCATCTTTGCCAACGAGCATACTTAAGAAAATTGATAGAAACCTCAGGGAATTCTTATGGAATGGCTCGAGTCAAGGAAGAAGTAAAGCAAAGTTAAGATGGAGCAAAGAATGCGGACCAAAAGACTTGGGTGGATTGGGTTTATGTTCAATAATGTTAATTAGTAAAGTTAGCTTAGGTAAAAGCTTGTGGTGGATGTGTAGTAAGAAGGAGGACCTTTGGGTGAAATGGATTCATAACACATTCATCATGAATAACATTTCGACTTTGAAATATAGGTAATACATGTTAAGGATTTTAAAGAAAATCTTAAGAGCAAGGAAATGGCTTTTTGGTTCAATAATTGGGATTGCAGGGGTCCTCTTTACAAACTGGGAAAGTTA
>JANKYF010000226.1:53605260-53617649 GCA_029829435.1 Erythroxylum hondense | reverse complement strand
CGATAGTGTTGATGATTCTATTATCTAACACTCGTGTTGTTCGAGCCTTGAGTTGTGCCATGTGGCTATGATTAGTATAATAGTATCCACCTTATGTTTTTCAATATACTTTAATAGTTATATTATAAAGTAGATGTTCACAAATATTTTCATTGTAGGTACTCATTGGTTGGCAGTATTTTTATTTTGAAGTTGATGAAAAAAATATGGAATAAGTACGTATTTAAATGATATTGATTTCGTTATAATTTTTACAATGTCAACAATGAATTTGCACACATTTAATCGAATTTCTTTCAATTTCTATATTTTTCATTCTAGATCCGTCATTATCTTCTTTCATGTACTTTAGGAAGTTCCTTCTGCATGTCGATTGAGGTAAGTGATTTTATTTTTTTACTATGTTTTTGTAAACTTGGATGTATATTTGGTATTTTTCTGCGGTTTCTACTTCCCATATGAGGTGTCCACATTGATGGAAAGCATGGGTCAAATGAGACATAAGCTGGAAGAGTTGAAGGCGAGGGATAGGTTTTTTAAAAAACTATTGAGTTTCATTTACTGATGGAAACATAATATTCTTCGGGAAACATAATATTTGTCGGTAACCTAATTACATTTACCAACAGAAAATAAAATTCCGTCGATAAATTTCATAATATTTACTGACGGAAAACTAAAACTGCCAGTAAATTGTTAGATATTTGCCGACGATAAGTTTTCTTTTCATCGGTAATATTGCAAAAGCCAATTTACTAAACATCTTCTCACCGATGGTCAATTGTTACTGTCAGAAAATATTGTGACAGAATATTTTTTCCCGTCAGTAAATTTACTGATGATTTCTTAATTGTCCGTTAAATTTATTGATGACCGAATCACTAATAGATTTTATTCGTCGGTTTATTCCGTCGCTAATTTGTATTACCGACGAAAGTTTAACATTTTCAATCAAAATTTTTCATCGCTAATTGACTTTTTTCTTGTAGTGACCAGAATTCAACCCTACTAGGGATTTACTTTTATCACATTTAGTATGTTTTAGGTGATATCGGAAGAAATTTTGGTACTCAAAGAAAACACAACATCTATCATTGGTAATATATGCCTCTATCAACATTTCTGCTAACGAGTCAGAAGAAGTTAAAGCAATTCACGAACATGCTAATGAAAGAAAGGTGAAGAAAACACATAAACCATAATCATGATTGTGGAGTATTTTTTTAGAAATAAAAAATACCAAAAGGAATATAATACAAGCACTGGGACCAAAAAGGAGAAATAATCAAACTCCTCAGCAAGAGATAGGCAACATTGCAATTTACAACTAGAAACGAGCATCATGACAACTAGGAAAGAAAACAACATCTATCTCTTGGAGTTGGAGAAGACACAAGTTGAATTATGAACCTACTTCCTTAACCAAAATGGTAGAGATTTGTTGCAAAGCTTCATCTTCAGTCAATCAAGCACTCGATTTGGAGCCATGCTAGAAGACATAAGCAGCTAGAGGCCGACATTGTTGATAATGTTAGAGAACAATTCGAGGTCTTTGCCTTTAGCCATTATGAACTCTCTTATATAGGCCAAATTCCTATTTATTAGACTCTGCATCCCCATTTGGTCTCCCCAAATAGGCATGCATTCTTCTCCTACTAAATTTAGTAGATTTGGCATCTAAAATACAACCTTAAAGAGGGAGTGATCATCTTGGGATAGAAGTTGAGGATTTGAGGTGCATCAAATGATCTTTTCCCATTTAACTTCAATATAGAACTGGCAATTTAATTGCCGAACGCTTATTCAAAGCCCTTTAATATATGAGCAGCTAAAAAAGAGGTAATTTGTGGATATAGGAGCTTGTAAATAAAAGCAAAATGTTGATTTCAAGTTAGGATGCCTCTTCAATCTGTCCAAGGTGCTAGGTTTGTTTAGTATTACAAGCCACAAAATAAAACAGGCTTTGGGGGATTGATATTTGATCCAAACAAGTTGAAACATTTAACTATGAGAGGTTGGAGCTTAAAAAGGCCTTGACATGATTTATTAGTGAAGTTTCCATAGGAATTCAACAACCATACAACATTATCCTCTCTTATTGAGCAAGGAACGTATGAAGGAATGTTTCTTTATATAAGGCAACTATCCCTATCATTGTAACATCATTCATTACCATTGATGAGTAATTTAACCCAAGCATTTTTAGGAAATACAAGCCTTATGCTTTGGAAGTTGGTGAGGAAATAGAGGGAGCCTACATCACTCCGATTGTGAAACTATAGCTAGGAATTTTCACTATTACCATTTTTTAGTTTGATCATATTTTGCGAAGTGTCTCTAAGCTTTAAAAGTTGTAGCTTGCACCAAGAAGAATCCCTTTTAGGCTTCAAGTACTATAAAATCTTTCCCCTTAGGTAGTTGTCATGTATTCACTTAACCCATAATGATTCAGTGTCAGAAAGGATTTTCATCTTCTTTTGGTAATAATACCTTAATTACTAAAGAGATTGATACGATACCTAGACCTCTTTGGGGATTTGGCAAGTAAACACTTTTCTAACTAGTCTTTGTATATGGCTTCCTAGTTGCATCATCAGTCCATATAAAGTTTCTAAGTAGTTTCTCAATGTCCTCATTCATCTTCTTAAGTAGCACCATGTGAGAGGACTAGTAGATATATAGATTGTCAAGCATATTATAGATTAATTATAATCCACTTGTAAAGGAGAGACATTTGTTGCTTTAGTGTCCTATTCTCCTAAATATTATGTCATAGAGAGGCTGACAATCAATATAGGATAATCTTTTGTAAGTAATTGGTATTCCCAAGTAAATGAAAGTAGGAGACTTGGTGGAAAGTCTAGATATCTTAGCAAGCCTAGGAGTTAAATGACAAGCATTAATAAAAAGAATAAGGTGACTTTTCCCCTTATAATACTTAGATTAGAGAGCATATTAAAGATGATTAGTGAGTTGATTAAACACGCAACTTGACTAAAATCTGCTCAATAAAAAAGGAGATGATCATCATCAAAAGTGAGAATAAAAATATTCAATATCTTGCACTTGCTATAAAATTTGAAAATGTATCCCTCATAATGTTGTGATGGATATGGTAAGCACTTCAATATATAGGATGACAAGGTAAGAGAAATGAGATCTCCTTATCTTATCGCCTTGAAACCTCTAAAGATTAGAGAAGCCTCAACATTGATAAGTATAGTGAATAAATGAGTAGTAATGTATTCCCTGACCCTAAGAGTTGAAAAGAGATAGGAATATAAATGCATCTAAGGTATAAAGAATAAAATTCCATTCAATATAGTCAACATCCTTATTTAAGTCTATCATTAGGGATCTGGCTTGATAGTTCTTATAGAACTCCTACATAACGAAGATATTGTCTCCTTTGATCTCTGCTTAATGAAAGATAATTGAAAAGGGTTAATAATAAAGGAAAACATTAACTTTAGCCTAGAAGCTAGGAGCTTAGAAATGATTTTATAGAAGCTATTGTAACAAACAATGGGTATAAGTTCTTACACACTTATGGTTAAAGGATTTAAGAACCATATAGATATGTATCTTATTCCAATGTTTCATTAATCTTGAACTACATAAGAATTCCATCATTGCCTTGCACATATATGTTTTGGTAGAACCCTAAGCCAAAAGAAAAATGGTAGGCATTAAAGCCATTATGACCAGGAGCCTTGTTGAGATTTATATTGAAAAGAGCTTCCTCAATATTAGTTTCAGTGAAAGGCATAGCAAAAAGATCTCTTTGATCATTAATCAGCTTAGGGATGAGGAACCTAAGAGTGCTGTTATTTGTTAAGCTCCTAGTGGAGGAGCCAAAGGAAGCTAGGAAGTAATCAACTACATAATTCGTCATCCAACTTGATCATTAACTACCCTACTATCCTTAACGAAAAGAGAAGTGATTTTGTTTGTATTCCTTCTTAATAGAAGAGATAAGCCAATTTATTTAGGACCATATAGATCCTCTTTTTTTCTATTCAAAGATTTATCACCAGTCACTCATATTTGATTGCTAGATAGGTATAGTCTGTATAATTCTAACTAATTATAAAAATAAAAATAGGAAAATTTTAATCAAGTAAAGACATTTCCTTCATAAGTAAGCTTCCAAGACGAATTCTCTTATTTGTGCCTCATAAAAAGTAGCAACAGGTTAATGAATCATTACTCTGATGATATAAGATTAACCTATAGAGGTAAGCAATATTATTGTCACCATTCTTTAATCGCAGGACCCTTGACTTTTGCCTAATTAGTGACAAGTGAGATTCAAGTGCTTTAATGTAATCCATATAGCATGATTCTTATTCAACAATCTAGATGGCTCTCTAGGGGAGGCATAGAGTTCCGTTTGTCTTTGGTAAATGCTCTCCATAGCTTATCCATCTCAATGTTTGTATTTGTATAGATGTTGACCTTGAGCCTTTCGAGGTACTCTTTAATCCCTGTTAAATATTTAAAGAATTTAAATGATTCATTCCTATGGATGCTTAAAGTCAACTCTTTATCCAATGCCTCCTGAAATCCTTCATAATCATTTATAAAATTGAAAAACCTCAAAGAGGATTCTCTCCTTTAGTTTCCTGTCATGTTACATATCTCTAATAAGATAAAAAGGAAGAGGTATCTTTTCATCTATACGAGGCTAAACTGGGGGTTAATTTAATTAAAGAAGATAAGAATAATATCCTTTTTTATGAAATAAAAATATTACATATAATAAGCTACACATAAGTTAACAACGATCATTAACTAGGTCTAAAATTAAATTATATTTAACAGAAATTGAGAAGTTAAATATCAAATTCTAAAAAATTGAGATCATGCTAATTTTGATAATTTGTTTAAATTTGTAGACTAAAATATTAATGTTATTACATATAAATTGAAACTTGATAAATGATCAATGCATAATGTTTTTATACCCATAATGAGCGTGTTTGCTTATTATTTGAGAGTTTTACATTGTTTTTAGTATTCATTTCATTTCAAGTGCATTTCAAGTCTCAATTGCCTTCATGGATCAAAAAGAAGAGTAATTGGGGAAAATTATAGCATAAATGGAAGAATTAGAGTTGTTTTGGAGATATATGTTTATGTGAAGATGCACACATCTGTGTGAGTAACATACATAATCAAGTAAAGGGATCATTTCAGAGGCTGTAAACATGCAAAGCTTTGCAAAGTTTGTTTTTGCCCGTGTAGAGATACACATGTAAATAAGATACACGACCATGTCCCTTACCTGTTTAGGTAACTTAGAACGTGTTAAGTCATGATATTGAAGTGTTTTTGAGATATACGATTACTTAAACAACTGTGTATACTGTGTATAATCCAAAAATCCTAGTTTCATAACATAAAAGGCAATTAAGAAGGTGAGGTAAAGAAGAAACAGCTAGAATCAGAAGTTATAGCCAAAGACAAAGTCAGAGACACGGTTATGAACTTAGGACGAGGAGGTTAATCTTCGAAAGGATGATGAAATAAGTTGAAGTGAGAATGTCAAACTAACAATGTTAAACAAATGCTTCTTAGGAGGTAACCTAGGCTTCTTAATTTGGAAATTTTGTTTCAATTAGGCTTTTATTAGTTATTACAACACCGACTTCCTAAATATGTAAGTAGCTAACAACAAATGTTCAACTAGTTGAAGCCTATTCATCATGTTACAACACCTAGATTGTTTATGCATGTAAAGCTCATAAAGCATTAAGATGACCAAGTTAAAGGTATAGGAAGATTGCAATAAATTTTATATATGATTTTTTTTAATCTTCTTTGATCTTGATTCAATTGCCTTGATCTTTACTTCAATATTTTTTAAGTTCACGAGCTCTCTCCATTCCTTCCTTTTTTTTCAAAGTTTGCTTAAAGGTTTTACTTTGTACTATATTGTGTCTCTTTTGGCTCAATTAATATATATGTTTGAATAATTTTATTTTACTTTTTTTATCATAAATAAAATATTGATACCAAATCTTATTTGTTATCTTCATCAAAATATAAATTAGAGCCTCGCTTAATTGTAATTATATATAACCAAGACAATGCCATTTCGCCTCATTTGACCTCACTTCTGCGTTGGATATATGAATTTTGGTTGGTACTAAAGTTATAGTGAGCTACGGAGTTCATGCATTAGCTCGAATACTCATTCACAACCAAAAGTTTCTGCATAGTATTTCTATCTACATTTTTATGTTCATAATCATCAAAGGTAGCTGATTACATGCGAACGCCAATTCCAACGACCTTCTCTAAGCAGACGTAATCTTCAATAGATTTGATCCTTTCAGCTCCAGAGGAAGACTAAAGACACATAGAAACATTAAGGGCCATTGGTCAAAGCATATTCCACACCAGATCAAAGTATTAATTCTTGCTGTTGATGGAATTTCTTGTCTCTCTTTTCCCATCACTAGCATAGAACAAGTCTCCTCACCACATCTACTGTTGTCTTCTGCTTTTGGAAATAGTCAACCATTGACGGCAAATGTAGATCCTGAACCTAATTTACATACAGAGGGAACAAATTAACCGTCAAAGACAAAGGCTCAGTTCATGCAATGCTTCCTCAACCTTCGTCAAGGGGGTCCCATCCTCAGTAGAAGGAGGTGGTGTGGACGTGTGCGATACGGTTGTGACAAAGCCATATGCTAGGTATTTATTTCTTTTCAATTACATGGTAGATATTTAAGATTTTATGAAACTATAAAACTACTGAAATTCTAATAAAGGAGTATCTTTGAAGAACTGGAATTTTCAACCAGAAATATAGGGCATTGTGGTATGTGAAAATGTACATGAGTTTCATAAACATTGACGAGTTTACCTGATAAAGGGTAAAGCTACAATTCTTATCCTTTGATTGGATGCACATGAGTAGGTATAATATGCATTCATTGCTTACCTTGATCTGAGGTGGTAAAGTAAACAAAAAACACGTCAATCACTTACCAGTTTTAACTATCTTTAAGGAATCTCCATTGCATTTGAAAAACTTTCCGCTTTCAGTGATTGAGTTGCAGGAACTAAGTTCCTACATTTGCTAACAGCTATATCGCTTTCCATGTCAAATTCACATCCCAGGTCTCTTGTAATAGATTCAATAGCAACTGATGATCCAGGTTCATGCAAGGAAGAGTGAAAACCTCGCTTCACATTAAGAACTTTTTTGTCATTGACACCTTGGCTGTCATAATTACATGGCAGCTTTCCTGAACGTGTGCAAGTTATATCAGAAAAGTTAGCAATATCAGACTTTCTGAAACTTCTCTTTCTTATGATTGAAGGAGTGTTCTTAAAGGACATTGCTGAGCTCCTTAATATGGATCCTGCACTGCTACCACTAGAAAAGCTTTTATCAGCGCTTTTGGGAGTGGATGGACTCTTTGGAAGTACTGAATGGCTGGCTACAACTCTTAGTTCATTGCTTTTGAAACAGATGGCCATAGGTTGAAGTCGTAGTGATTCTTGATCCAGGAAGTGCTCACTTTTCTTCTCTGATGACAGATGCGATTTTTCATCTTTGCCCTTATTAGCTTGACTATTGTCATGATCGAATCTGGAAGTATAGTAATCTCTGTTGCCAAAACTTGAACACAAGATACCCTGATCATGACTACTAATCCCTCCAGGAGATTTGGCTAGTTTAGGATCGAAAGGCTGAACACCTTCTTCAGGGTTGTAATATAATCTACTAGAAGCAGGCACATTCAATGTTAGCTCCAAATTAAGCGCAGAAGGGGTACTATTGATGTTTTCGTGTTCAACATTTATTATTCCAGATCCAACTGTTTCAACAGTGGCACTAGCTCCACTGTTATGAACACGCACCCCATGTTTCAATCCATTTAAAATCAATGCTGCTGCACAATCATTGGCCTCTGAATGCTTTTGCCCCCTAATGGTAGTACCGTAAACCAATTGTAAATGACTTGTCTCAGCATTATGCTTCAACTCTTTTTTTTGACTAGAAGACACCCAATTGTCAACATTGCAAGGAAGTTCTGCTTTCAGGCAAGCGCAGAAGTTGGTAGAGTTAAATGTTAATGAATCCACGGCAAATCTATGAGGTGAATCAAGTTTCTTCTTGATTATGCAATTCCAGTGATTCTTTACTGCATTATCGCTCCTGTCAATTTTAAGGATATAGAAAATATATCAAACCTGATTATTAGAAGAAAACAAAGAAATGAAAAGAAACGTTCATTCAAAAATCCAAATTAGAGTATAAAAGTATATTTTACTACCGAACTAAAAACAGCATGACTTTTAACAAGGATTATGCATAACTTCCAACTTCTGTTGATTCTGGTTCATCAGAAGTGATACCACCTTGAGTTCATATCATTACATACCTTCCTGGTAAAAACTTTGCTATTTCTGCCCACTTGTTCCCATATATCTCATGATAGTAAGTCAGAGTTGATTCCTCCGCTTCTGTCCATGAAGCTCTCTTCAAAGCTGGGTCTAAATGATTGTGCCACCTATCAATGTTTAATAACATTACAAATGATAGGTCACCAATAAATTGGAGTAAAACTATATGTAATACAGCAGTCCCCTTGAAAAAACAAAGTCAAGTAAGAAAGCCATAACACCTTCAGATTTTGAGTTCTGTTTACGAACCAACTTGACTGCTACTATGCTAATACTAACAATTTCTACCTGATATAAAGTTTAATTGATTACAACTACTTGAAGTTCAGTAACTGATTTCCTTTCAAGTATAAAAGTCTTTATGCTTGCAGTTCGTAGAGTATTTATAAAAGGAGTGCAATAAGGTATTAAAAAAAAAGAGACCGTAGCTATAAGAGAAAGAGATTCCCGGGAATTGCTTTTGAAAAGTCTTTGTGCTTCCGACTCTACATAAAGAGCTAAGTAAATAAGACTACTAGTAACACATTGAAGCATGCATACTTAAGTATCAGGGATTTAGTATTATTAGGTTATGAATCCAATATAATTGTATTATCTCTTTTTCTCTTCATCTTTCAATAGGTTTTCCATAAGCTGATGGGTAGGAGCTCACGCACTGTGCAAATCATACAAGAACCACACATCATTGGACAGTTTATGGAAGAAGAGAGAAATTTCGATCTCTTGCCTTTCTCGACATTGCTTTCCTAGTCGACCGGATAAACATTTTGCAATTAGAGACCATTTCCTGAAACCGTACTTTCTGACCAGCTCTATAATACAATCATCCTCCTGAAAGTTTAAGAAAAATTTATATAAATCTCACGTCTATCAGTCATATCACAAAGGTGAAAACATGCAAAGCTAGAACGAATGCAAGACTGGTTGTACCTCTTTTGTCCAAGTTCCTTTGATTATTTCAGGATTTAGAACCCTTTTCCAACGACAAAAGCACTGAGAAATAGTTCTCCCTGGAAGACATTCAGCTGTGCGACGTATAAAATTAGTGAAACTATCATCTTTGACAGTAAACACCATGCTTATCTTATACATTCCAAAATCTATTGTGGGAGAACAGAATTAAAGAGCAAACAATGATGATAGTAGTGCTCTCCACACTTAATTTAGAGCTCAGATTATGTAGCTTGTAAATATCTCTGCAGCACTAAAATAGTGCCCCTTGAAGGCAAAGAGAAACAAAATACATGTTAAAGATGAGAGGCGCATAATCATAAAGAAAAGGAAAACAAATAGTCACTCACCAATTTTCTTCCAGTTCCTCCCCTTGAACTTTCTGACTGATTTTGTCAGCAGATAATCCTGTTGATTAAAATCTTTTTTTTCAACAGTTGCAAGTTTCATTGTTGGAATTACAACTTATTAGCAGAAGTTGTGGGTGGTACTCATTGTAATGTTGTGTAAGGTTGATCCTTAGCTAATGAAATTATTTATTTTTATTTTTCAAAAAACTTGCAAGTTTCAATCTCGTGTACAAGAAATTAAGCCTAAAATATTATATTTGCATGCAACTCCGCCAATTCAGTAGCTATTTATAAAAACATATCAGCATAAAAAAGGAAGTAGAAAACAATCGGTTTTCTTTTTTTGGGAAATAATAGAAAGCAATAAGTTGCTATGTTAAAAGTTTTTTCTAGTTCATTGAAATCGTCCCATACTGCAGACACCTAATTCAGCAAGACAGCAAAAGACCATTTATTTCAAATCCTACTGTGCGTTTATAATCTTCAACCAAATCTCAACATGTACAAGTGTTTGGGAAGTTCTTTTTGGCTATTTCTGTGTAATACTAGAAAGAGAACTCATACTTGACAAGAGTTTTTGATGACTTACCTCTTCCTCTGTCCAGCCTCCCCTCGTTGATTGTCTAGCTGGACCAGTTGCCCCCCTATAGAATCAGAATCAACATTACTAGGGCTATTCATGTACTAAAGGTACACATACAAATATTACATATAATTAAAAGTCCCCGTAAAAGGAAATCCCTTGCGCCCAAATATCCCGGTCACCTATAATATTTTCTGTCAATACAAATTTTCAAATTGATGTGGCGAAAGCACTAAGATTAAACAGTTCTGACGATATCAAAGAAGCGTATACAAGTTCAAACCACATAAAACCATATAACCAAGCTGATACTAACAAGTATTTACAGAACACGGGCATAAGTTTTGTGACATGACAAGAAACTGACCTGGTGGAAGCTCCACGGTTGCCAAAATAAATTGAGCAAGGAGAAGCATCTATGACTTGGTTTGATAGATTCCCTTCGTACAATTCTTCTTCTTTCTCGACTCTAACCATGATGTGCCAAGCACTGCTTCCCAAAATCGAAAATTTGAACCTAATGACGACCCCAACATTGACTGTCTATTCTCTCCATCCCATGAGCAAATCGAAAAAACAAAACGGACATACTGCAATCAACCATTATAAAAAGAAGCAGTGGAGGTTTAACCTTTCTCACTGAAGATCTCTTAACTACACGGAGAATGTAACATCGAAATGAAACAGATGATCAAACAAGACGCTTAAATATTTATACCTTTGACAATGCGCTTAAATGGTTACCTGCGGAGTAAGATTGGGAAGTGAGTACAGAAGCTGCGAGTGCAGAGAGCGGGAAAGTGAGTGGAGAACGAGAGGTGTAACCGTCAAGCTCAGTGGGTTATGGTTTTCTAACGGCTAATAGCTTACGTCCCAAGTTTCACCAATACGTTTTACAACCGCCTCCTTACATTGGAAGCTAATCGCTGGTGGTTAATCTTACCGCCTTCTTACGTTGGAAGCTAATGCCTGGTGGTTAACGGCGCTTGGTTGGACTGGAACGGACGTTAAGATTAGTTATAAGTATGTACTAGCAGGTTAACACTGCACAAATGCGCAGTGAAAGTGTCCAGTGAATTTATACGCTGGGCAAAATTTAACATGACAGTTAAATAAACAATAATTTGAAAATGCAATGAAATAATCATCAGTTGGGAAAAGAGCTAAGATGAAATCACTTTTTTTGAGATAAGATAAAAATAGTTTACATGTCTACTACTGACATCTGCAGTATAAAGATACGTTAATCTATAAGTTTTTTAATGTGTGCTTCATAAAATTTCCTAGTGTCGAAGTTTACTTCTTTGAGATCGTTGGCTATCTTTATCATTCGACTAGTTTCATACATCTCGACGTAGCGAAGTGCGTCTGAACTATTACGTGCCTCTTTATTCCGCGCATGGTATTGGATAAGTAACTCATCTAGCTGATTTTGACGATTATATGTCTCCTTTATGGCATTTTTCAAATATCTTTTGCGCTCGAAATAGCTGGAATTCATATCTGGCATTAAAATAACGAAATTAGTGTATAAATGTGATAATTATTTCACAACTTTATTGAGAAGCAAGAATAAGACGAAGGTTGGAGTGGCAAAATGCAGCACAGAATAAGGAGGGAACCTATAAAAAATGTTGCGTAAAGATAAAGAAAGGGTTTTGTTGACATTATAAATTGAAAAAATTAGGATGAAAAAAGTAATCGAGAAAAGAATCGGTTACTGACCTGAACGGTCGTTCTTTGTTTGTTGAAATAGAAGAAGTAACCTTGACTATTGCTATCTTTCTGGAATGGAGAATGGGATGTATTTAGGTTAAACAAGAAGAAGGCAAAAGAAGAGGGTAGGAATTGTTTGACTGAAGTTAGAGGAGAAAGGATATAAAGTTTAAATATAGAGTTGTTAGGGGACCATATGGAAGGTGAGACTTGAAGAGTTGCGTGGTATTAAATAAGGGGCAGTACTCGAAATGATTTTCCTAGAGATAGGCAAAAACATAGCTGAGCTATCAATTGAAACGTCAATCTATGTTTTGATCTTATGTTTGTTTACTTCTGCAATACGTTATTGGTAGTATTTG
>JANKYF010000226.1:53459546-53471495 GCA_029829435.1 Erythroxylum hondense | reverse complement strand
AATAACTACCTATTGAACTATCCTTGACTATAATAGGTTGTAAGCAGCATAAAAATATAAAATTCTTATATGAGATACTTTAGAGATTTCAAGTTAAAAGATTACTTATACATGCATTACAATGAGAAATTTTATATGCATATAAGTAATATTCCAAATCGAATTGTCATATTAGACCAGCTTAGTAAACTTATTTTCTAATAAGTAGGGATGACAATGAGTCGAGTCATAATATCTCAGGCCTGGGCCCAAATCGAGGCTTAAAAGGGTCATAAAGATGCTCGAGCTCAAGACAAGCTAGCTAATCTGATCCGATTTATTATTTTTTAAAAAAATTTCCAAAAAACAATACCATTTTGTTACTTTCGGTTGAGCCTAGGCTAGGCTTGACCCAAGCCAACCCATTGCTCGGTCGAGCCCAAAAATCTGGACCTAAGGCCCAGGCCCAATTGTCATGCTTACTAATAAGCAGTAAACTTATTCTCTAATAAGCATTTATATATTTGTTTAAATATCTCCATATTTTAGTCTGTGATAATTCACTACCTCCCTTATAAGTAAAAAACATAAAGTGTATTAGTTCTTTTAATACTTTATTTATTTATAGTCCTAGTAGAACAATGGTTATAAATAATTTGTGAATAATACATAAATGTAATACGAATCTCATAATTATAATATCATCATAATTTCTTGCAATATATATTTATATCATAAATTCCATTATATACATTTGAATATGTATAAGATAAAAGATGTCTTTAAAAATTATATCACATAATTATAACCAATTAATTCCCTATAACGTATAAACTATCAACAATATAAGAAGTTGCCTAACTCAAACATAATTTTTATTCATTTGGGAATTACTAAAAGGGTAGCGCGAGTAGTAATCAAATGTGGTAATTAAGAAACAATAACTTATGCAAAAGATATTAAAATATATAAACACAATTACATAAGAAGATAAAGTGAATATATATATATACACACACACAAATGATATAATAGCATTCTCAATAACAAAATTAATTTCGAGAAATGCATTAATTGGACAGTATAAATTACATGGAAATTATTATAATGATTGTTTGTATTTTATGTTCCACAGCGACATTGATGACAGTGAAAAATGTTGACTTTGATCTAATCATGAACATTTCCTACGAGACACACTATATCTACGGCTTAAGGATTGGTAGTAACTTCCCCGCCCTAGCTCATACATTGTATAAATGATTTCTAAACCTTCATTATTTTCACTATATAATCATTTATTTTGCTCGGTGATAAAGATAACCTAACAACGGAAGCTCTGTATCTCACTTTCTCTGCGTTTAAAGCTTTCTTTTGTGGATCTCTGGTAGGCCCTTTCAAGTTTTGGTTTCAAATATGGCTGGCGGAACTCTTGAAGTGCTTCTTGTTGGAGCCAAGGGTCTTGAAAACACCGATTTCCTGAGTATATCTGCCCTTTAAACTTCCTTGATTTCCCCCCCTCTTGATTGAGATATACATATGGATTGTTTTCTTACTATGGTTTTGCTTAGATCAGTTGAAATCTTTGACGTCTTATACGAGTCATGATAATTGGCATCCATATATATGTTATTTCTGTCATTTGATGTTGATCTATCATTGATTCGGACATTTGATGTTAATCTTGTTGGTATTTGAGGACGTGAAGGTTTTTCTAACTTTTGGACAGTTTTGACTCACTACCCATTAGATCAATCTTTATGATCAAATGTTCAAACGTGTCCAGACTCCCTGTTGATCTGGGTCTTATTCTGAAGTTTCAACTTTGATGAGGATAGTATATATGTGTGCAGATAACATGGACCCTTATGTCATCCTAACTTGTCGCAGTCAGGAGCAGAAAAGCAGCGTTGCTTCAGGTTTGTCTAAATTGCATTAACATGTGAAATATTTGTCAGATTTGGCAGAATCGTCTTTTTCATGTTCTTGTGGATGAGATAATAAAAGGCCTAGTGACTCGTTTGTATTAGATTTGATTGACTGGAGTGAATGTTTACCAGAGAAGCTACAGTTGTGATCTAATAACTGCAATTTTTACCGGCGAGTTTTTGGAACTGAAACAGAGCTGATTTTGCAGGCAAAGGATCTGAACCCGAATGGAATGAAAATTTCGTTTTTAATGTGACAGATGGGGTGACGGAACTCCATTTGAAGATCCTGGACAGTGACACCGTTGGTGGGGATGATTTTGTCGGGGAAGCAACGTGAGAACTAGTTATAGTTAACTAAAACTTCACGGCATTTTTTTTTGTTTTTTCTCTAAACAAGTCTCATTTTACATCAATGAACAAACTAATGTTATTTGTTCATATGATCCTTCGGTAGCATTGAACTAGGACCCCTGTTCCATGAAGGAAGTCTGCCACCAACAGCATACAACGTCGTTAAAGACGAAGAGTACCGCGGAGAGATAAGAGTTGGCCTCACATTCAAAACAGAGGTAATTACGATGCTTTTGTATGCATCCCCAAGAAAATTCTAAAAGTTCTATTTGTCAGGATTATATAATTTCCAAGATCGGAAGAATGCCTCACTTGCCTTTGGCTTGGCTTGTGTTAATGTTATTACATTTGGTTTGGTTTAAGTTTTATTTTGTGAATTTTGTTTTTCAGGAACGCCGGAGTCGAGGTTATGGTGCAGAAGAGGAAAGTTACGGAGGATGGAAAGACTCTGATGCAGCCTATTAAATTTAAACTGGAAATAACAAGAGAATTTGAATCTTTTGGCTCCCTGGATTTCGTGTGCATGTATTTCGAGTGAACTTTGAGGTAGACTTGTCGATATGCTTGGCTTTCTCAACAAACTCATTTCGTTTGATTAGTCTTGTCTCCACCCTCCAATGCTGTTTCTCTCTTTATCTGCAGCACGAAAGACGAGCAAAATTGCCAAGTGTTTTCTTAATTGCAAAAGTTTTAAGTCAATTCATCAAAATTAATATCCATTTTCTTGATTACTTGAACACAATAATCGTATAAGGTCAAACATACATGGCCGCCAAGATGAAAGTGGGATTAATCCTTACGACAAGCTCTTTCCATGCTCAGGATTCCACAAAAGCTGCAAGATCATTTCTGAAGAATTTTCATTTATATTTGAGCATGCTTTTAATCAGCTATTAGATGCACAGAAAATTTAAAAGAAAGAATGTCGAGATATTCTTCTAACAAGGGATTAAAATAGCTCATTATCGTGAGGGATAGTATGCAGAGCCACCCAGATTAATGTCGTACTACCTCTCTCAACTCCTAGCGCCTTCCCTAGGACCGAGGGGACAAAAAGACAGAAAGAAGGAAAACAGGGAACTCACAAGAACCCATCTGATTAAACATCATCAAAACACCTCCAAACATTGGAGGTCTATTTACAGCGGTGATAATCTTTGATATCATAATACAAGAGCTAAAATGGCTAGAACCATCTGGTTGACATACAAAATGCACTTACGGCAGCAATTATACACGACGAGCAGAATGTTCATTGATTAGTAGCTATATCCTAGGACTTTACCTTTTGATGCAATCCTTTATTTCCCTCCAAGTGAGGCTATTGAGTACTACCGGTGCTGCAATTTGGAAAGCACACATTTCCGAAGGGAGGGGCTAAAGGGTTATTCAGAGGCCACAATGGTTGGAATGCATGCTGTCTTTCTGGAACATCAAAGTGGACTGATATATCATTCTGAAAGCCAATATCTGGCGGTGCCAAATTAGCATCCCTATGGAACTGGATAGTATTAGCTTGTTGCTGTTGGTAAGCTTCCTTCTGGGTTTGATAAGTGTTGACTTGTTGGAAGTAACCCTGCAGAGCCAAAGGATCCTCCACCGGCAAGGCACCTGTAAGAGTCTTCACTGCAAATTCAAGGCATGGGTATTCTGACCAATAATCTGAAAGGGAAAATGGTTCTGACTCTGGATTCTCATTTATTTTCTCCATATCCAGCTTAATTGACTGATTTTCAGTAATAAAGTAGTTACAAACAGGCTCATTGCACTTATCTGATGACACCTTAAATTCAGTAGCTTTTCTATTGGTGTATTCATGATGATCGTTCTGTGTTTCTGCTCCAGCCTCATGTTGCTCAGATGCTTCATCCGCCAAAACATATGGGGCTACATAAATACCTCAATTAGCAGCCAATCTAGTAGACCTTCTTGCAGCATTTCTAGCAGAATGACAACCAGTCGCCCTCTCTGCTAATACTGACTTAGGTTCAAGGCCAGAATTTTGTTTCGAAGACCTATGAAGCAAACCAAAGTCTTTCCTTTTGTGGGACCTCCTTGAGTTGTTTTGAGTTTTCTTGCTGTCAATCTTCTCTAAACCATTGTCATTTACAGTAATTTCATTGTTGCTCCTCTCCACATTATTCGGAAGCAGGTTATTTTCATTTCTGATATCAGTGGCAGGAATTGAAACGACTAGAGTATCAACAGCACTCTCAACTGGAATTGCACCTGTAAGAGTCCTGAATGCAAATACTAGGCATGGATCTGATAAGAATTCCTCAATTGGAGAGATGCTCTCAAATTCTTACTTCTCATCATTGCATATGTTTTTCTCCAACTCTTTAAATTGCTCTTTACAAAAAGCTTCACTGTGATGGGAATTCTGAGTCATTCTTGATGCTTCTCCTTGTAATGCCGTTTCTGCATCACCAGTAGACTGCCATGAAAGATCATTTCTGGGATTACATTTCAGCTGCTGAGATGCTTTTTTAATTAAATCATTCAAGAGAATCGATTCACATCTACAAGAGCTGGATTCTAGTGTATACCAGACAATGTACATGTTGAGAAAAGTTCAAGTCCTGGCCGTTGTTCTGCGGAGTGACATGGCAAGTGAAACTGTTTCTTGACGTCAAATGTGCCTGATTTATTTTGTTTATTTCTTTGATCACCTCTTTCCATTCCAGTCTCCGGAGAGCTCTGATCTTTTACAACGTCTCCACTCTCTGAAACAAATCCATTATTGCCATCAACCATTTTGAGCTGATTTCTCCTGGAAGCCCCACCCATTTTGGTTGGTGTTATATCTATCATGGATTTTGTTCTTGACTGTGCATCAAAACCCATTCCCTTATCATTTCGGCACTTCATAGGGGAAGCACCAATTGAAAATCAAGGCTCTGACTTTGATATTTCACTTCTCTGTGCCCTTAATAATTCATCTGTTAAAAGCGCTGACTTGCCAAGCACAAAACTCCCATTATCTGCGTGGATGGCTTCTCCTGCATTATAATGTTGGAACTTAGATGCAAAAGGCATCAGCTCAGGTTCAAGCCCTGCAAGTTGTTTTGAAGAGCGAAGACAAAACTTAAGCACTTTCTTCTTGTTTTTGTTTGAATCATCCTGATTGTCTCCTTCAAGACTCCTTGTCATCTCTTTCTCAAGAAAACTCTTCTCTTGCATGGTATTAGCTTCAGTATTTAAAATAATGCCATCACCAATATCAACTGACGCTTCTGACTTTAGCAATTTAGCACAACTTATCATACAGTTTTCATTAGACTCGGCACTACTATCTGCTTGATGCCTCTGTGGGGCAATCCAAAAAGTTGACGTCCCCAACAACATAGGTTCTGAGATTGCTGCTTTGCCTTCTAGTATTATTGAGGCATCAATTTCCACAATTTCAGTGCTTGCACCATCGTAACACACCTTATCTGTAACTGCAAGTTTCCCTCCATCAGAGGATTGGAGTTTAGTCATGACTGGCACCAGCCCAAGGTCAAGTCCGGCAAGTCATTTTGAAGAACGGTGAGGTAAGCTAATGCCCTCCTTACTGGATTTACTCGGAACATTCTGGACACTTTCCTTGCATTTATGTTCCACCTGAGTATCGAAAGAGTTCTACTGTGTGATATACGATTTTTGATTTACAACAAGTTGATTACCATCAACCTTTTTGTGTCGACTTCTAATTGACCCTTCTTCATTTTGGAGGTTGTGACCAGCTTATAACAGACTTTTCCTCCAATGGAGAATCATTATCAGACATAGTATCTTTTGGAGATTGGTCTATAAGCATCTTAGTAGCAGGAGTGATTGAAAGACCAGGTTCTAGGCTCACTAGTTTGCTTTTCTCTTTTTTTCGAGCCTCATCTTCTGAAAGTGCTTTGCTTGCCACATCAGAACTTTGCTTTTCTACTCCAGTAAGTTTCCTTGCGTAGAATATTGGTTTTAATCACGGTGTAGAGTGAGAAATAAGTAAAACTAAACCAGTCGTAATAGACTAACCAGAAACATGCAATTGCCTGGCCTCCAACTGTATTTGCTTTTGGCCTTTAGCAGGACGTGATGACTGAAATTTGTAATTAAATGAAACAAGAATAAGGTATAATCAGTGCTGAATTAATCTTATAGTGTCAGCAAAAACCCAAGTATAATAAATGTTACTAGTCAATAATGGATTGGAAGCAAATTGACCCTATTTTAGTTTCAATATTGGGGTAAGTATGACATTAGGCTTTATTATAGGTTACCTTATTTTCTGTCAAAGACTAATGAAAATTTAAAGCTTTAATCAGACTTTATAAATATCCTATTTCAACTAGTTCTCAAATTAATGGACAATTTGTGCAACCTTAATTAATTTGGTAAAGTGGCGATATCCAAATAATTTTTGCTAAAAAGGTCAAGAACTTTTCTGCTACTGCCAATGCTTAAGGGTTTGATGTGGCTGGAAAAAGGGACAACAGGAGAATCATGCTCAAACTAGGACAATTTGCATCAAGTAGTGTAAGGTTAGCATTCATGTCTTATGCAAGATTATACTTCATATCGATGAAAGTGCTGCTGGCCCTCCTCTCAATTAAAAGATTATAAAATACAAGGATAAAAGAGAAAGGTTGTAGACTCAATAAGATTCAAACCACTTTCAAGGTGTTCAAGTGTATTTGAGGCCTTTGAAAATACTAAATAAGAAATACATAAAGTTAAATAAAGAAATAAAGAAATTAAAATTTCTAAATTTAAAAAAAAGAGAGAGATGGACCACGAGTAAATATTTTACAGCATTGGAACAATCTAATGTATGTTTGCTGTTGTCATAGAAAAAGGATTTTCAATATTTGGAAAGTCTAATCACTTTGAATCACTTGAAGTCACTTTGAATTTCTAGGGGTTAGTTTTCTGCATCAAAATGTCAATATAAATCTTCTGTCTATACTTTATGTAAACTGTTACATAAAATCAAATCATTTTGTGTTCCATATAGGGAGAATGTTCATATATACCAACACTTACATTTGGCCGATAAAATCATATCTAGATACATAATATTTGCTTTCTAAACATGTTATCATGTTTTCTGAATTTATTGCCACCAGGATTATAAGTTGGCAGAGAGATAGACAAATGTTAATGAAACTAACAACTAGAGCAACATGGCCTACATATAAGAGAGGCGATATAGGTTTGCATATATCGAGGTTTGCTGAGCAAAATGGTTTCTCTTCGGTAAAAATGCGTATTTACTGATCTCCCCAGTTTCAAGATAGAGCTGAACCTCCTTTATGGAGCAGAAGACATATCCAATTACTGGATCAATGTAATACTGTAACAAGAAAAAATGAAAACAAAATGTCAATACTAAAATAATTACAAAATCAAATAGCAAAACTTGACTTTGTCATCAACCATCGAGATACCATATTCCATGAAATCAATATGTACATGAATACTCCAGCAAAGGTGTCCAAAATTCTTACTGGATGTTTTTTGATTCCATTTGCACTCTTTCTGACCTTGAGTTCCTTAGTCCACCTTGGTGGTAAGCCTTCTATTGGACACTTTTCAACCTTAACCTATAGTTTGAGTATAGAGTAGAGTAAGATGTCTGAACATTTTAAAGATAGAAAATGATAACATTGACTTTGGTATGCAACTCTCCATAAACTAATCAATTAGAATCCTTTAGCCTATATGTAGAATGTGCTCAATACTTGATGACGCAGAGAGTTTGACAATAGGAGAAGATCAAAGTGATAAAATCGAAGAAAAGGAAGAAATGGATTCTTTGGTAAACCCTAAAGTTGAAACAATTGAACAACAAGTTTAAACATTTAAACAACAAGCTGAAATACCTGAACAACAAATTAAAACACAAGAACAATAGACTGAAACAACAAAATAACAGGACAATAGAACAAAACAATTCACGGACTAAAATAACATAATAGGATGTTGAAAAAATTAACTGACAAGTACCAAGGGTTTCGGTGCATGTTGGCTCAAAACTTGATGATATCCTTAGTGTTGAGAAAACAACAAGTCGTAAATTCTGTCAAGTGAGTGATGAAAGAATAGTAGATTTGAACAAAGATGCAAAATTAACGCAACATATAAGAAAAGAAGCTGTGAGTGCCCTTGCAAGGTCAAAATTCAGCAATAATGGCAAGTTGATGCATTTGACTACAAGAAGCAACAATACTTATATTCTTGATCCCTATGTGGTAGAGAAGACATGTGGTTTTGTTCTGGAACCATCTCCAAATACAATTGTCGAGACAACTTTACCCTAAATTACCAACTATTAAGTTCAGAATATGATAAGCTACATTTTTGGAATACCAACACAAGGAATAAGGTGGTGTATTGGAATAATTATAGAAGAATTACATCCTTTTTCTAAGTAAAGACAATAACGGAAAAAAAGAAGAAGCAAATTTTGATATTAGGATCTTAGAATCTAAATTTCGATATTTGACATGTTCTAAGTCAAGGACGACTTCCAAGAATAAGGGGAGAATTGATGCAAAAGAAGTAAAGAAATAAAGAAAGGGCAAATCAATCAACTGCAAAATTTAATTTGGTGGAATAAAAAGTTGGAGTTAAGGTGACAAAAAAGACAACAAGGGTTGAAATTTTACTATATATTAGGTTTCCTTATTAGATAGGAAGTAGTAATAAGTTTGATATATTATCCTAAGTTGTTTAGGACTTAAGTTATTTAAGAATAAAGAATTCTGATTGGAGTAAGTTTCAATTTCATTTTGTATATTTTAGTTTGGAATGCCTTTACTATTAGAATAGACTTTCCAACAACTTTCCATTTGTGCGTGTGCATGTCTGTGTGTCATGCGCGTGCACGTGCGCTTGGTTAACTTAGGCTTCGAGAATAATATCCTTAATTTTTTTTCGATAAACTTGAGTTTTCAATTAGAATATGTGATGTTTTCTTTTAAGAGTTATTCTTAGACTCTAGGAGTGATTCCTAATTCCCTACCGTTCATTACTTGTTTACTTCACTAAATTTCTAACACTTTTAACCTAAATTTCTGGCAAACAAATCCTAAATTTCCGGCTATACCAAACCTGAAATTCCAACAACCTAAGCTGAAATCCTAAATCTAAAACTCAAACTCCAGTAGCCAAATTTTATAAGTTTTGTGGGTTATATTATCTTCTACTTGCCCTACATCATTGCCAATTGCATATGTTGTTCCAGTCAAGATTTTCCATTTAACTCTAAGATCTTACTGATGATATAAATCCTTTAATGAATTTGCAAGCCTCCTATTATTTGTTATTTGTAAAGAAATTCAAAATGATTTAATACGTTCATAGAAAGTGATCCTTATTGTCAGATCTTTCAGATTGTAGAATATAGTGTAAACAATAAACTGGAACCTAAACAAATAGAACTTTCAAGAAACTAAGATATGTAGTGCAGTAGTCCAAAAGGGAAAAAAACCTTCTTAGTGTGCATTAAGATACTGCATGATCTCTTCTCCTTAGATATCCGACCTTTCTACTTTTGAGTCTTAAGAAATCGTAACACCTGTGGCTTGGAGTAAAATCTATATCTTGTTGATAAATCAACATAACATTGCAACATAGATTATAATCAGAAACAAATATTCACGCATAAGAAAAAATATAATGAGTAAACTAATTTTTCAATTAGATATGGAGTTATAAAAATTCAATTGCAGTTAGATATACATAGTCAAACAGTCTTGGAAAAAGTGGTATTTAACATCTATACTGAAGCCATTCCAAACCATCTAAAAGATAAGTAAGATACATTCAAAAGTATCAACTGTCAAAAAGGGATTAAGGGAGGAGACAAAGGGACTTTACTCTACAGATGAATCGAAGGAATGGCTGGTGGTATTTAAGGCACGAAATGCTTCCAAACGACTGAATTGTTGAACTGATATGGCCATAAAACATCCAATAGGGACCCTTGATAAAGCGTCAGCCACCGTATTCAATTTACCGGGCCGATAAACCACTTCGAAATCAAATCCCACCAGTTTGTACAACCAATGATGTTGTTCGGGAGTCTGAATGGTCTGTGCTGTGAGATTCCGAAGGGCTTTCTAATCGGTGATGATCGTAAATCGTTGCCCCAAAAGATATTGCCGCCACTTTCCAACAGCCTGGGTGATGGCGTACATTTTGCGGTGATACACGGGAGACTGTTGCAGCCTTGGCGATAGCTTTTGGCTATAAAAAGCCACTGGTTTGTCGTGTTGAATCAAAACAGCGCCAATACCCATACTGGAGGCGTCCGTCTCGATGATAAATAGGGAAGAAAAATCAGGAAGTGCTAATAAGGGGGCGTTACTCAAGGCTGTTTTGAGCTAGTCGAAAGCTGATTGAGCTGAAGACGTGCATTCAAACCCATCCTTTTTTAGGAGATCCGATAAGGGGGAAGCAATTTGAGTAAAACCGTGGATGAAACGGCAGTAGTAACCTGCCAACCCAAGGAAGCCTTGGACTCATTTGGCGGTGGTAGGAATCGGCCAGTCCTGGATGGCAGAGATTTTGCTTGGGTCGACCTGCAAGCCATTCGCGGTAATAACGTGGCCCAAATATTCGATCGACGATTGGCCAAAAATGCACTTGCTCTCTTTGACTACCAACTCGTGGGCCTGAAGTGTGTTGAAGACAAGGGACAAATGATGAAGATGGTCGGCAATACTACGGTTGTAGACAAGGATATCATCGAAAAAAATTAGGACAAAGTGACAAAGGTAAGGTTTGAAGATACCATTCATGGTGGCCTGGAAGGTGGAAGGAGCATTCGTAAGGCCGAAGGGCATGACGAGGAACTCAAAATGGCCATCATGAGTACGAAATGTCGTCTTATGAACATCTTCTGGTCGGATCAAGATTTGATGGAAACCCGCAAGTTGATCGATCTTGGAGAATATTGTAGCGCCGAAAAGCTCATCAAACAACTCATCTTCAGTCGGAATGGGAAATTTGTCGCGTATGGTGATGGCATTGAGAGCCCTGTAGTCAACGCAGAAACGCCAAGTACTATCTTTCTTCTTGACTAAGAGAACAGGAGACGAAAATGGACTTGTACTGGGCCTTATAATCCCCTCACTGAGCATTTCTGTGACTTGCCTTTCAATCTCGTGTTTGTGGAAGTGAGGGTAACGGTAGGGTCGGACATTAACGGGGGAGGCATTGGGAGTGAGGTGAATGAAGTGGTCAGTGGGGCGGGAAGGTGGAAGTCCAAATGGTTTAGTAAAGACATCCCGGTATTGCAGTAGGAGGTGGTTAAAGGCTATCGGGTCGGAAGTGGGACGAGTGGTGGGTTGGAAGCTGATTTGAAGGCTGAAGTAGGCAGCAACAGAGCCGATGATATGAGTCCGACATAGGGAATGTAGTTGGATGGGCTGGGGACAATGGCTGTGAAGTCCGGTCCAGGAGATAGGGGAGTCACCAAGGTAAATTGGAAGGTGGATGTGGCGTAATTGGTGAGGATCGGGCCGATAGTGGCGAGCCAGGCCACGTTTAATACGACATCGGAACCGTGCAAGGGAAGGACATAAAAGTCAGTGGTAATGTCGGTTCCTTGAATTTGTAAAGTGACATTCCGAACTTTGCCTTCGCTGTAGATACTTTGGCCATTGCCAACCAAAACCGGAAATGAGTCGGAGGGATCGATGTCCAG
>JANKYF010000226.1:53378028-53390840 GCA_029829435.1 Erythroxylum hondense | reverse complement strand
ATGACGTGACAATAATACGCAATTATACTATTTTTTTGTATAAACTTTATGTTTCCATTATGACTACTCTATCAAAGAATATTGTTACTAAGCTTGTTAACGGTAAAAAGTTAAATGGCAACAATTATAAGATTTTGAGCATAAAAATCTAATATATAATAGAAGAGCAAGAAACTATCGAACCATTAAATATAACTATGAATATTCCTAAGAAAGGCAATACATCTAAAACAAAAGGAACCGTAATTCTTATGAAATATAGAAGAAAAATAACTCAATGGTTCGTATTAAGTTATAGAGTAATGCATATAACGACATCACGTGTGAGTTCTATAAATATGAAACTGTTAAGGACATGTTGTCTGTTTTAGTTACATATTTTAGAGTCACTTCAATAACTAAAGTGAGGTCACTTACTATCTATCCAATTTGACATATATAAGGAACAATTGGATCACACAATGCAAAAGCGTTTGAGGAATATGTCTAATATGGTAAGTGAGTTATAAGATATTGGTCATGAATTATCAAATGAGCAAAAAGTTCAACCCTTGATTCATTTATTACCTCAGAGTTTGTAGCATATAAATATGCATCTAAGTCATAATAAGAGTATCAAGATAATGGAAGATGCTATGAGATGCTATGAGGCATCTTATACTAGACGAAGAATGTCTTAAGACCTCTAAGGTGTCATCGGAGGTATAGTTAGTTCTAGCTTACATAAAGTCATGAATCAAAAGTGTAAGTATCATAGTGGATCCAAATGAAAAAATGGTAAGAAATATTCATATTATACTCAGGACTCAAATAAGGGTAAGTGGAACCAGTATGGAAAAAGAAAACATCCTTTGAAGAAATAGTATATGAAAAGAGTCAAGTTCCTTAATTGTGGCAATAAGGGTCATTTTGCTCATGATTGTAGCAAGCCCAAAAAGGTATAATCTTATTGTCTGGACATTTGCTTTGTGAATGTCTCCTGTTTTATTTTTCTATCTGAATCACATCCTTTATAGATTGTAGATTCGAGAGTAACCAACCATGTAACGAAGGATAGAGATGCCTTCATAGAATTCAAGAAAAATCCTATATAGAAAACGATGGGTTTATGTAGGAGATAACTTAAGGGTTACTGTATAGGGGATTGGAACAAATTAGACATGCTTGGTAATCAATCCTTAATCCTACATAAAGTGTTATATACTCTGAAAGATTTGATAGAATGTAATCACTATATTGGTTTTGATTAATCTTAGTTTTTATGTAAATTTCTACAGTAGTGGTACGGATTTATATCTTAGACCTATTTATTATGGTTAAGGTTTTATGTTAGATGGTTTTATTGTTCTAGATGTTGTTTATTCAAATACTAATATTAGTTTGTTTATTCAAATACCAATATTAGTTATTCTTTGTTTATGTCATCTAGTAATTCCAATATTGATGAAATTTTGTAGTATGCTAGACTATGTGACATTGGTTAAAATTGAATAAATTGATTAGCTAAAGAAGGCCTCTTAGATGATTTACATTAAGTAGATTTACCTATATGTGAATGTTGTCTGGCTGATAAAATAGAACGAAAGCAATTTGGAAAGATAAAAAAAGCTTCCTATATACGACATTTGATTCATTTAGACATCTGTGATCTAAAGAATGTAAGGGTAATATGGGACTATAGACTTCATCAATTTATAGATGACTATATTAGATATGGTCATGTCTACTTGATTTCTCACAAGTTGGAAGCAATAAATTGTTTCATAAAACATGTGAATTTAGTAGAGAATCAAATGGATAAGAAAATAAAAGCATTAAGAACTGATTGATGACAAGAATACTTGTTTGATAAGTTTAAGATGTTGTGTGATGAAAAAGGATAGGAAGATAATTAACTATTCTAAGAAACCTACAACAAAATAGCATTACAAAAGGACATAATAAAACAATACTAGAAATGGTTAGGTCCATTATGTCACAAGCAAATCTATTAATCACCTGTTAGTACATTATTTACATCTAATTATATACTAAATCAAGTGCCTACAAAATCAGTTACAAACATTTTGTATGACTTGTGGATAGGAAAAAAAACATAATATGGAACATATAAAACCATAGGGATATGTTACATACATTCATGATCTCCCTCATAAATATGGGAAACTAGGTTGAAGAGGGAAAAAAAGTATCTTTATTAGATGCTTTGAATACTTAAAAAGATATGTGTTCATTGGTGAATGAGGAAAAGAAGTAGTAACTGAATTTGAATCTTAAGATGTCACATTTTTAGATAATGACTTTCCAAAGCAAGGTGAAATAGGAAAAGACAATGGCTTTCTAAGGAAAGGTGAAATAAGAAAAGACTTATTTCTATATGACACTCTTGATCAGAATGATTCCATTACTGGGAATTATAAATAGGGACTTTATCCAAGTGGGAGTAGTCTAGAACTTGAAAAATTAACTCAAGGATAGTTAAGATTATAACCTATTGAAAGTTTAATTATTGCATCCAATTCAAGTGGAAGTAACGAAGATGTTAATAAATTTATTTCTCACAAACCACATTTATGCTGAAGTAAATAGTGGTGTGATTTCCTGACATTGTTTTGAAATAAAAGAGGAAATTATCATATTATCCCACAAGAAGATTATAAGCCAATGAATATACATGAGGCTCTTAATGGTCTTATTAAAAAATGGATGAAAGCAACGAAAGAAAAAATGAATTCTTTAAGTTGAATCAGGTACAGGATTTGGTTGATCTCCCTAATGGGTGCAAAGCTATTGGAAATAAATGGGTTCTCAAAATGAAATGAAACATTAATGGTAGTATCGAAAGATATAAAACACGCCTTCGAGAAAGGATATACAAAATAAGAGGGAATTAATAATGATGAAACATTTTCACTTGTTGTGAGGTTTGCTTCAATTTGTCTAATTTTGGCTATAATAACTAGTTTGGATCTTTAATTAAATCAAATGGATGTAAAGACTATTTTTCTAAATGAAAAATTAGAAGAATAAATCTATATGGAACAATCTATAGGTTTTATTGAGATAGGTCAATAACATAAAGTGTATTGATTATTAAAATTGGTTTATAGTCTGAAGCAGCTTCAAGGAAGTGGCATATAAGTTTTCATAATGTAATCCTTTCATATGATTTTTATATGCCTGATGAAGACCACTATGTATATATTAAGAGATCCAAAGATATATTTGTAATTTTATTTTTATATATAGAATATATAGATGACATTTTAATTGCTTGTATTTACTATGAGTTTTGTCAAGTAAATCAAAGTTTGGTTATCATCTAAATCTAAAATGAAAAACATGGGAGAAGTTGCATATAATTTTGGAATTAAGATTTCAAGAGATCATTCAAAAAGATTATTATCACTTTCTCAAGTGACTTATATTCAAAAGATTTTAGAACGATTTCATATGCAAGATTGCATACCAATATATAATGCTATTACTAAAGGTGAAGGTTTTGGCAAGAAGTTTTACTCAACTATGCCATAAAAAGGGGAACAAATGAAGAAAATTACCCATTCTAATCCAATTGAAGTCTCATGTATGTTATGATGTGTACACAACTAGATATTTGTTATGGCGTTGGAATGATGAGTAGATATCAGTCAAGTCTAGGACAAGAACGAAAAGTAGTAAAGAGAATATTGAGGTATCTAAAAGTAATGTTGATTATGCTTTATGTTATCAAGGCAACAACCTACATATATAAGGGTATATAGATGCAAACTGGGGAGAAGATTTAGATGAAAGAAAATGTACCTTTGGATTTGTTTTGTTACTTTACAATGGTGCTATATCATGGAAAAATAAGAAACAATCATGAAAAAGTACAAGAAGCTGTGTGGCTTAGACAATTCTTGGTTAGTTTAGGTATCACTCAAAGCAAGACTAATCTAGTAACAATCAACTTTGATAGTCAAGTAACAATCGTTTATATAAAGGACTCTAAATTTCGTTATAAAACCAAGCATATATATACTAAGTACAATTATGTGAAAGATATATTTGTATGAGGAGAAGTAAACATGAAGTATATATTTACATGAGATATAGTGGTTTACCCAATGACAACTAGTTTATCCAAATATATATGTTGGACATGTGAATTCACTCGAATTACATAGATATTAAAATGTAGTTGATCAACATTTCTCTATGTATAGATATTAAAATGTATTTATTAAGTTATAATAATTACTTAATACTTGATTATGAAAAATGTTTACTATGTATGATATATTTTTCAGTATGAACTAAAGAGTATGTCAGAAAAATAAAAGATTGGCCTTCTCACAGGGGCAATTGCCCTAGTACTTGTGATGACTGGAGATGAGGCATATTTTGAGTTTATTATCAAGATTATAATAGAGAGCTAAAGTATAAACTTAAACCATGAATGTTGACTTAAATGATAAGTCAAAAGAAATTTAGTTTGGAATGATCATATGGTCTCCATATGTGTCTTAATTTGCTAGATGAAGGTTCAAAAAAATAAAGTTAAGAGTAGACATGCGAACTCGGGTTAAACATTAAGTATGTTTGAATCAACGTCTATATGGTATTGCATTTATGAAAGACATGCTCCATATTAATAAGATTTGATACTGTGGCATATAAATCTTACCATGTATATAGAAATGACCATAAAAAGGATTAATGTAAGTAAACATATCTTAACTTACATTGTGTGAGACCTTAGAGGTTAAATGAACCTCATAATATAATCTCAAAACTCTTGCCTAATTCTTAAGGAATAAATTTAATATTTGTTACTTCAGAATATTACTAGAAGATTATTGTTGATACGATCTTATAAGACAATTGTATAAAAGCAAATTAAATTCAATTCAAGAGAATTTAGACCAGAGGAAGATCATTTTGTTGGTACTTGAAAAAAAAAATTATGTATTCAAAGGTAGCCATTGACCTTTAGTAAGAAAATTGAGTACATTTATGACATGATGAAATTAATGAGATCAAAGAAGATTGAAATGTAAGATGTGACTTAGGTATAACATACAAAATCTACTAAATGATTGATTTATTAATTGAGACATCATATATTCCTAACAAATAAGTGACTGAACCCTCAAGGTATGCTGATCGCATGGGGCATTAGACAAGTAAGAGAACAAGCAAAAATTATATTGACTAAACTTATCTTGTGTTGCTGGGAGTGATGATGAAAGGACACATCTGATGAGTTTAAGCATGACCCTTTAATTGTTAACCATAAATAATTAGTTAACGTCTTGACATTATCTATAAATATGAGATAATATTCACTTAAATGATCTTATGCTAATTTTAGAAACACTATAATACGCAAATACAATTTCTGCATAGAAGAAAAGATTCTTCAAGAAGTCCTTTAATCTGCTGAAAATAAAAATTCATCCAAATAACTGATAGTTGCAATGATGCATATCCAATCTTGTGTTTATCTATTATATTGGATAACATTTCTTACACAGACGAATTCTGATCTTATAGAGCTTTTCCAGAACCTCGATTATTCAAACTTTAGATTTAGCTGTCGAGATGATTGTGCATATAAATATTTGTCAGAGAAGAGTTGAAGTTTGTCCAAGTTGTCGTCTGAAATTGCAGTTGATCTTACGGGTGTCACCTGTATACGGTCACTTTGGCCAACCTTCTAATTGTGCATGTTCGCTTGAGGTTTGAGAGTGGCTTCGTTCCAAAGTGCTCTTTATTCTTTAATGAGACTACAAATTCTATAACACCTTTTTTAAATGTTCCCTCAGCTTGTACGGACTACGGACGTTAGAATTGCAAATTCTGTGCCATTGATCTCACGCAACATTGACGAGTGATACTTTCTGTAAGGCTCGTTGGAAAGGAAGCTAAGTTACTCAAACCAATCTTGGCTTGCATTTGCTAGACCTCAAAATTAACTTCAAATCAAGAGGAAGCCATAGAAAATCTTTGGCTTTTGCAGTTCTAGCTTACAGCAAAATTTAAACTGGCTCCAGTATTTCTCTGTGGATAACCTGTTCTTTTCATGCAAATTTCGTCTACTTGTCCTCCTCTAGCACATGGGTCCAATCCTTTGGTGTCTTTCTTGTTATAGCTTGTACGAAACTAACATTTTCGTTTTTGTTTTTTATCAACTGAAAAGCATCATTTCTTTTGTCTTAAACGCTTAAACGAGTCTGATATGAAAGAAAATGATTGAGAAAGGATGTGTACCGTAAGCATAAAGGATGTAGCTCTATTATCTCACTCAACACATGTCATTCTAATCTATGTATATATGTTACTGTGGCTGATTGATTCACTACTTGCCAACTTCTCTCTTTTCAACGGTATTACGAAAGTGAACTCATTTTGGAATATACTTTATAAAATCCATACAAAAGTTGAAATTAACTTCAAGAAAATTAAAATAGATATATAAAAAGAATTAATCTGTGGACTATCAAGAATTAAAAATCAAGTTACATAAGCTTCCGAATGACATAAAAAAGAATCCTTTAATTAATACATTCAAGATTCAATGAAGAATAAGATAAAGAAACATTCACGACTCTTAAGTAGCACTGCTATCTAGGACATACTCATTACTAAGACAATTGATCTGTTTTTAACTTTGTGGAGTTATACACGATATGAGATATGCTTGTGCTTGAGGTCATGGATCCTACTGTAATATTGTGCAGATAAATATGGTTTGGGTTATAGATTGGACATAGATTGGAACATGCTCATGTCTGAACTAATGTTTAACCAAAGATGAGTATTTTACATCCAAACGTTCTCTTATCCAAACCAACATGCATTGAAACTCATATTTTTGACTAATTGTGCTCACATCAATCACCCAAAATGCAAAGATGAATAAATATGGCTAGATTGAAGCTAAGCAATAAAGCCATTCATGTTCCCTTTTATTTTTAATCAAGTCACACCTTGGGAATCCTTGCAATATGCATTGTTTGACTTTCTTGAGAGGAGGAAACATGCCGCTAACATGCCTGTAAATGGAGATTAAGCTATTATGTCTCTCACGAGTTTCGGGCTTCACAATATCCTTCATCGTCAAAGCCAACTTGTACAAATATGACATATCTAAATCCAAATATCCTAGTTGCTGATATGGCATCGCTTTGACTTCTTCTGTCAACAATTGTAACACTAACGAATGTGCTCACAATAAGATAGTCGGTGGCTCCTAGAGCCTATTTAATACGGACCCGGATTTGTACTTCAATAATTACTTATCGAAGGATTTTCTGATCTTTCTCTTCTGTCACACGTTTCTGGCTCAAAGTCCAAGACGAATGGAGTAACAGCTAACTTTCTATACTATAGAGTAACCTTTCGCACCATTGCAAGTATATATATGCTGTTTTATAATCTCTGAAGAATAAAAATCAAGTTGCAATTACGAGTAACATTAACTCCTGTCAAAACTGCCCAAAATCTATCTCTGTGAACCAATTAAAGAAAAAAGGAAAGAAAGATAAAATAGACTCCCTATATTCTGCAAAGATCTATATGTGTAATAGGTACTTACTGATACATACATAAATCTATACTGTGATGAAGTAGCTGTCAGTTGTGCAGAGGGTTTGGTCCCCCTGGAACTGTTCTATCGGAGACTTCAAAAACTGGGGATTTCTCATCTTCTCTGGACCCTTCAGGAGCTTTTGCAGAGAAATGCCACGAGAACTGAGCAGAGAACTCAGTTTCGACATGTTGGCTGTTGCTTTGATAACTCATACTTCCATGGAGGTGACGGCAACTTGAGAGGTAGCTAACTGCCAGTAAGATCACGACGACCAGAAATGGTAGTCTTGGATTTGGAATCCTCATGGTCATGACGATGGTGAAAACAATAAGAAGTGACGGAACAAATTCAAGAAGAAATAATTGAAGCCAAGTTTATTGACACCAAGTAGCAAGGAAAAGACAGGTTTGAAGTCTTTTACTATAAGATCAAGACATTAAACCTGTGGCGAAGATACAGCCAAAAATCACAATTAGTCTTATTGAAATGCCAGCGGTACCCTCTAAGCTGTCAGGTAATTGCAGTTGAAGCCCTTTAGCGAGAAAAAAGCTCCAAACTTTGGTGGACAATCATCGACGTCTCTATAATACAGGAAGAATGCTAAAGGTTAGTATGGTCAATTTGAAGAACCTGATTCGTGTATTAATTTGAACATAGTATTGATGAAAAGCGTTGACTTTGAACGAGTGTTTAGCTTAAATTTGTGATATAGCTATTGTTTTGACAAGGGACTGCGGGACACGTGCCGTGACTGTCACCTGACAAGTACTCCTGTTCTATGTATTCGGATCCTTAGCTTCATGGCGTGTCCTTGCGTCCAAGTTATAGATGCATATAGTAAATGAACATGGAGTGTTAGGATCATCCAGCAGTGCTAATAAAATAGATTTCAGATCTTCTGTCCGATATTATTCTATCTTATTCTGTCCAATGAATCTTAGTCATTTATTTATGTAAGTCTCGCGTGAATTCTACAAAATAAATGACTGAGATTTCATAGAATATAATAAGACAGGATAATATTGGACAGAGGATCTCATCTCAATAAAATATTAGCGTGTAACAGGAAGGCTCATTACAGCAGTGGGCTCCTTCCCACACCTTCTGTTGCTATTGCTGTAATGATATGCAGCCAATTAATGCTGGAATGGTCAGAGATGGAATGAAGTGATGAAATGTGAAAGGAAACCTAAGGTTTTGGTTCAAGGTTGTTGGCAGCGTGATACACACAGGAATTTGTTTCTTGGAAGTTATCATTTACATTATAAAATTTCACAACTGTTTGCATCTGGGATAAGAAAACTTTGATGCCATAAAAGTCTCGTGTCACTTCAGCTGACTCTGTGCTCGGCAATGAAAGGACACGATTTCTTTTCCTGGAAGAATATACGGATAGGCTTTAGAACTTAGCCATGTTATTCAAGGGTGACTTGGTATGAAAAGATTAAAAATGATGAGGGTTTGAAATTTTCCTACTTTGGAGATGGGCTGTCCTCTGATCCCATGTAAAAGGATCCTCGTTTTCCGCGAGTCCTCGGTCCGCAGGATCAACTAGAATCTGCTTTTGTCCTTGTCTATAAAATGGACTAATTTGATTATGATTCATTTTTCAACCAAAACTGCAGTTCATGTGATTAGATTTAGCGTAAACAAATATGCTTCATGCTCAAGTGTATGACCAGATTTTAAAGAAAATTGAATTTCTGCGCTACTGCATATAAGGTTGAAACTTGCTGTATCAGAAGCTGGATACCTAAATCAGCAGAAAACTAGATTTCATGAATCTTGTTTTAGAATAGCTCAAATAATGAAGAATTTCTTCCATTGTATTTTAAATAAATTGGCATTTTCTGTTTACGAGATTTATGTTGTTGCTGGTTCTGTTTATTGAACTGGGAAAATCTAAGACTATTGATTAGCAGCAGATTAGTTGTTGTAACATTCACTATTGCCTCGGAATTAGGTAGTTATGGGACCTGAAACTTAATAGCATAGTAGAAATGTGGTCCGCCACCTGATTTTACTATGATAGGATATGTTTCTGTGTATTGATTCCACACTTAACATGGCTTTCAGATGCTACTTATTAAGCTTCTGCTTACTAGGAAGGATAACTATGTTGCTGCAAAGTCAAGGACGTGGGCCAGCGACGTGTGCAGTTTGATGGGAAAGAATAAGGATGGGCAAAATCCACTCTTACCTTCTGAGTCTTGCAAACAATATACATCAAGAACAAATAATTTTACTGCAAAAATTAAATTGCATATTTCTGGTTATATTTAGTAAGTCAATGTACTGAAACATGGGAACCTTTTGTCTTTAAACAGTGTCAAAAGCTTGTAGTTTATGTATCATAGCTTTTTAGGCTATGTATCGATTTGCTAGATTAATCATGAAAGGTGGTATACAATGTTCTTATAAGGGTACGTTAGGAACTTATAATAATTCCACTTTATACCCCTTAAAAAAATCCACTTTATTTTTATCTTATCTTACCATCAACGCTTCGCGTACAGTTTAATTTAAGTTAAATTAAGTCACTTAATTAGCTATTATCTTAATAACAATACAAATAAGATATAAATTTTTATTCAATATTCTTCAAGGTTTTAAAAACCGGACCAGACTGTTTGGTCCGACTGAAAAAAGTTTGAATCAGTCAGTGATCTGGTTCGGTTTCACCTAATAACTTCTATGTATAAAAACCAGCCGGTTCAAACTTTTTCCAATCCAGTTTTTAAAACCTTGATAATACGCAACGAACTCAGTCTATCGTATTTTTATTCACTTTTAACTTTGAAATCTTGTTTTTGAAAAGCATATTATATAGCCCAACGTACATCTCTTCTAGATAAAGCTATTACCGAAAATTCACTTTGAGAAATTCAAAACATTTAATTGTACGTAAATTTTGACCCTTAAAATAAATGGAAATATTTGAAGTTTATGAGAAAATCTTAGAATCGCCTTTTTCCCACTCATGTATTCATATTTTTCAAGTTGGGTTCTACAGAGGAGGAAAATTAATGATCACGGAATAAAAGCATGAGTGAAGGAAAAAAATATCTGAACATTCTTGATAAGTCAAATTATTCTTAGTTGATTTTGAGTTGAATTGGAATTAATTTGACTTATTTATATATGGATTTGAAGCTTTATTTGGTCAATTCTCTCACATTTCAACTTTGTTGCTTAATAGGTATAAATGGATAGATTGTGGCGGTAAAAAGCATAACTTTTCTTGTGGATGTTAGATTAAGGTCATTCAAAGATGCCCGTAAAGAGGACTCCGAGCTCTACAACTTCTGTGGAGACTCCGATGAGGGATTCCATTGACTAAAGGGTCAAAAGTGTAAAAATTGTGAATAGGAGAATGTCAGTTTAATGGCATCTCCTGGCAAAATGCAATTCCAGACCCGAAAATGTTCGTTTAACTGACATGGCGGCCCAAACATGATCTGCTCTCTCCTGTTTAGTCGAAACTAGGTTTCTTTGGATCCAAGACACTATATATACTCATTTTGAAGACCTATTTAGGGGGTTGGACACTGAAAATGAGGTTATCACTTAAGGAGACACAAATTAAGAGGAAGATAGGAAGTTTTAGGGGATTGACATCAAAGATTGGAGATAGCATTGTCTTGTTTTCTTCCCATATTCTCTCTCTACTCTTTCTTAAATGTTGAGTAGCTTTATGTGTCTGATTTTTAGTATCACGTTCTGGAACTAAACCTCATTTAGGATGAGGGATATAGCCTACTTGGGGATTGATTTGTTTTTTATGGATGATTGAGTGTTGAATGAAAGTTCTTGGGTTATGTTTATCTCTCTTGTATTTCACTGTTGTCTCTATGCTTGATCTCCATATATGTAATCTTAGGAATCATACGATGTACTGAGAGGTGAAATATGGTTTATGCTCTAGGAAGATGAACACCTTAGACTTAGAGATAGAGATATCCTAAGCTAGTGTGATAACTTGTGGTTGCTTGTTCTTCATGGATTTAACTAATTAGTTTGCACATTGAGAGATGGTAATCAACTAGTTAGATACTATTGTATGCTTTGAGAAAAGATATGGGTAAAGTTGTGCAACTGTTTCAATAACCTAACATTCAATCAATCTCATAATGTATGAATCTATCTTTTGAGTTGGTGAACCCCAAGCCTTAATTTCAAATCTTTGATTTATCCCTATTTGCAATTTTTTAGTATTTACAATTTACTATCTACTAAACTCCAATCATCTTTTAGAGTTTATGGTCGATTTCATTCAAATAATTAGAATTAATTTGGCGGTGACGATTTAGTCCTTGAGGGAGATAACCTTGGAATACTTAATGTGTGGGTACTAGGAACAACTCTGTGCGCTTGCAAATTTTGTTGACCAATTCTTAACGAATCATCCACTACTCATGAACTTCATTATGTTATCCAATGTTAAAAGAACGGGCAAAGCTGACTTACACACAAAACTTCCTTAGTTATCCGTGGAAGAGATCACAGGAAACTTTGTTGGTCTTGATTGACTTCTTCATCAACGACTATTGGATCCTGTTTTCGGAGTCCAACTCTAGAGTCATAAAACGTGAGCACTGACAAGGCGACCACTTGAGGCGGTCGGGTGAAAGTCATGTGAGAGAAAAGTTGAAAACATGGAATTTGTAAGGAAAATTTCGTCGTCAGCAATGGTGGATTCGTAGCGACAAAGTAGTGTTTCACTGGGGCGAAACTATGAAATCTTTTCCAAGGACCTTTAGGGACAAGTTCACCGCGGTGAAGTCTCCAGGTCAAGCAAACGCACCCTTCGGGACAATTGCACTGTGGCGAAGTTACGAGATAGTGCCAAAAACACCCTTTGGAAAAGGTTCATCGTGACCAATGTTGTGGCTTCACTGCGGCGAAACCTTCGAACCCGCAAAATAGAACCCCAACAATCTAGCACTTATTACACTTGCAAGGCTATTCCCAAGAACACCATTTAACAACTCAACAAAAGATAAATATTAATAAATGTAAAAGAACTTCTTCATTAACATCAAAAGAAAGAGTTTTTACAAAGTTTTAATAGGAATTTCAAGTCACAATACATCATTGGTTTCATAACCCCAAAAATACAAAATATATATTACGAGTAATACTTGAAATGCGGCTAAAGCTGTAGCACCCCAACCCCGCAGGACCCGAACCCGATATCGTGGGTGATATCCGAGTCCGCGCCACACGAGATTGGTAG
>JANKYF010000226.1:53241037-53255589 GCA_029829435.1 Erythroxylum hondense | reverse complement strand
CTTCTTTGATTTTAATGCATGTTCATTAAAGCATCCTGAAACATGGACCTTTAATTGATACATGTATGAAATTATTAGATGAATTGATTATTAGATCTTGATAAAGCATAGCTAGAATAACGAAGACAACCTAAAATAATGGACTCTTGGATAATTTTGGTGGTGATATTACATGAGTTCATTGATTTTTAATGCATCTAGATAGTTTTTTGATTTATTACATGACCTGAAAAATTAGGTGTTTGATGTCAAAAATTGGTCCAGATAGTTAGAACCTAAAATATGGTTGATTTGAGGAAACTATACGAATTCATGTAAAGAAAGTATATTTAGAGCTTTTCATGATAAAGAGGGTAAAAGAAAACTAAACTCTGGTATGCTTTTAGTGAATTAATTATTTCTTTTAAGTATTTTTGTATAGTTAGTAATTTTTAGTCAATAATTTCATTATCCATAACTTAAATAGTAGTTAAAGATGTGATTTTGAATAATTGTGATCAATCCTTATAGGAATGATATCTATATAGTTATACTATAATTCCAGTGTACTTGCTAGGTGAAATTTCAGCTCGTATCTCCTCTCAATTGTAATTCAGCACCAAGTTGTTCCTCCAGATGCTTAATGCCTAATTGCAACTAGTTAAGCGGCTGCCCAAATCCTAAAGAGAAAGCAACTATGAAGCATGGCTTTGGTGAAGAGAACTGATTTCTAGCTTCTTCTACTTAGATGATGAGGGGGCATTCATTCTGGCTTGGAACTTTTTAAGAGAGATCAATCCACTTTTGATATAATGTTTAATCCAAATCAGTTTTGGTGAGGCATGAGACAATGTAGCCCTCACAAAGAATAAGAATAGAAAGCTGTAATATTCCACTTCTCATCTTATCCACTGTATACATATGGTTAGTGGAGATAAAATGGCCGGATCATACTGAATGCATAACACCAAGCAATCTAGTGAAAACAAATATTTCTGGCTGTAAACTTTCACTCCATTACATAAACCATCATGTACACGAGCTCATTTTTTCAGTTCACCCAAATATTAAGCCTTCTCTTTCACGCTTTCAAGCGATTTGCAGTAGCATTTCGTCTTGCACAGCATCCCACAAAGTAAACCATAGACTGCACGCACAGTTGAAGAAAAGACAACTTAACGAAGATAAATACTTTTAGCAAATAGGACAAGAAGTCAAGGAAGACTCCTTGTCAATGAAGTGATGACACAGCCAGAGACTACAGCAGACTCACCAAAACAACGAATAGAATGACATTAAAGATTGCAACCACTCTCCACTCAATTTTCATGTACTGTGCTACTCCAGCCCTGAAATAAATTTAAAGAAACATATATAATTGCAAAAGATAAAAGAAATAAAGATAAGACAAAGTGATGGAATTTACTTGCAGGAATCACAGTTGTAGCATTTGACAGTCCGGGAGTTTCTGTAAAGCTTGCAATCATGCTTAGAGCTGATTGGTTGGAAGCTCAGATCGTAGAATGATGCATTGATGACTGGATAGCCACATCTAAGAAGTAAATCAAAATCAAAGGAATGTACACTTGGAACAATTCTTCAAATCATTTTCCATAGCTTTTGTGGTAGGAAGTTCAATTAAGTGAAAAAGAAATAACATGAATAGAACAATCATAGAAACCATATGAGTTAGTCATTTCATATAATACTAAATTTATTGTATAGGGGCATGGAAAAGAGGTTACTGAAGACGCCTACTCTGATGGTGGTCGACAGCAACCAGCTTCAATAGGAGTTAACTTTGCTGACTTGTACTGCTTGAGGGTCTGCCATCAAGAAGCCAGAAAACAAGATGTGATGTAATGAAAAGAGATGATCAATCAGAAGTTAAAAGGCATAAAACAAAAGACCTTATATTTTTTGGATAGGTTATTGCAGTCCTCAGATTTTACAAGGAAGCTCCTCAAGTGCTTCCAGTTATGGGTATTGTTCAGCTGAAGTAAAGACCAAAATCCAGTGCAATAGCATGATAACTCAATTCATAGATATAAATGTAAGATCTAAGATAAAAATTATATCAAATGCATCGACGCAATACTGTAGGGGTCCTTGCCTGTTTAAGAAACCATGAGCTGTAATCCTTAAGTTGATACTCTTTGTATCTGACCACAAAAAAGCATGTCAGTAGCACCACCAAATTTAGCCACATTACTAAAAATTAACCTGCTACATAGGCTAGTGCTTTCTCTAGTCTATTTGTATTTCCCCTAGCAAACTGCAACAGATTTTGAAGATGCCAAAAAAACTAAATCATCTAATGGCTGCATTTACTTTCAAGGTAGCATGTTCTCTTACCTCAAACCAGGAACACTATGCCCGGATCCATTATTTGTTATAATAAACCTAAAAGGGAAGGCCAAACATGTATAGTCATTAGTGATATAAAAGAACATAATAGACAATCTGTGAATAACCAAAGTGTCCAACTATCTCGCTACTGAATTCTTAAAGGTAAGGATCAACCAAGTTACTTATCATTTGTTAGAAGGGGAAAGAACATAATCCTATGTAACTAGCTGATTTCCATCTTCCAATTTGGTTCATCAACATTGAAAAGGACAAATGAGATGACATACATAGTTTGTGAAGAACACGACATCAAAATATAACAGAATTAATCCTCACAAGCTTTTAACAGAACCTGGTAACCTGATTGTATCTACTAAAGAGCATTACAGTCTTTGGTATATATCATTGATTGCATTTTGAAGACAAAAATTAGCCTAAATTTGCTATCGAGCCATTCTATTTTGGCTTGTCACTCTATTGTTACAGAAGAAAAAAAGTTGTTACGGCAGAGTAATTCCAACAAAAATCAATAAAAGCAGTCAAGAGACTTACGCCAATACTGTAAAAGCTAGAATTGCCACCAATATGACGCACAGCATAATCAAATACTGAAAGTAAGAAGTCAAGGGATCCCCACTAGGTAAAGGAATGAAATACATAGTCGAAAGGCAATGCTTATCTCAAGAACTAAAGATCGAAAATTTGGATGAAAAGGATACAATCCACAACAGTATACAGCTGTTCTTCAATGCTCCCAAGAAGCCAATTAATGATCTACAAGACAATCAACTGTTATTTTCTTGGCAGTGTGGATAGACTCTCGCAAAGAGATATTGATAGTAACTTTTTAAAGTATGAATAGAAGTTGAATATAATAATAAAGAAAAATGATCCATAAGAATATAGGAGGATACTTTGCACTCACATTATTAGGATAAATGCACCAAGGGCCAATACAGGAAGAGTGAGAGACCTTCGGCAGCTGTCATGACGAGTACTCATCCATACCCCAAAAATTATGACGCCTAAAGCTAAGAGCTAACAAAATGACAATACTGTTATTTTGTCAAAAGAAAGCTAGAAGACTTCGCATTCATGGATTTTTACTGTCACTTCCATGGCTACAATACAAAATTATGCAACGCCAATTAAAGAGATAGAAGGCTTAGCACCATTCATTCACCACATACCCCTGTAGTTTAATTTCAAACTGAGTTAAAATATCGATGCATACTAAATTTCTCAGCAGAACTACTCATTCTGTCAACTAAACCTTCAACTGGACAGGATATTATCACAAAAAAAAAAAAAGATTTAAACTTTCGCTCCAAAAAGAGAAAAAGAGGGGAGGTCTTAACTTTTTGGGTAAAACAATAACCAATATAACAAAGTCGGACAACAATCCAGAACGCGAATCCAAAGAAAATAACAAAATGACAGCTTAACAAGCAGACTGGATGACAACTACTGAAAAAGAAAGCAACTTCTTAGCCCCCCAGAAAATGAAGCACCTATTACAACACATCAAGAAAAGCAAGTCCACTTACGAGTAATTTTTGAATCAATCAAGCGACTCGTATCAACCAGGAAATGTAGCAGATATTCAGCACGTTCAATTAACTATGTAGAGCAGGAAAAGACCCAGAAAGCTTAGAATAAAGAAATTAAAACAACCAATAGCATTGCATACCATGGTGAAGAAGTTGATCCATCTAATGACAAAGTTGCTGCGGCTGACACCCATACTTCTCTTTCTCAGTTCTCAGCTCTCTCTCCGTGTCGTTGAGCTTCCCGTCAAAGCAAAAAAGAAGAAGAAGAAAAGCGAACAGAGAGCTGAAAGGAGTGTCAGAAGCTATTGCTGAAAAGACATTGGCACTTGCACAGTTGCACTACAAGCAAACGAAAACCCGATAGAGAAGAAGAGGGCAAGCTGGTAGGGAATCACAGGTGGAGCGAGAGATCAGACACGTGGAGGGAGGGTATTTTGGAAAAGTTAAAAAAGACAGCTTGCACATGCTTCGTGGTTCGGAATGGGTTATGACCAGACACGACACGACTACATCCACGTAACTGAAGACGGGTACTTGCTATTTGGTCGTAGTAATGTATGTAGTTGACTGTCAAGCACTTACGCACAAAATCTATCTACTAATAACCTACGAAGCTTTTTTGTACGGGAAGAAGAAGACAGTTTACCTATTATTCCCGTTAGCTTAACGCCACCTTACTTTTAATATTCTGAGTTTTAATTCTTGTCTGTTTAAGAAATGGAACCAAACATAACTTCTAAGACAAAGGTAGGTGTTGCTATCAACTAATATGTACATCAGACTTAGGAGGGGTCTTATGGTACTTGGCAATCTCTGCAAGCATTTTACTTCAATTATTTCGGAACATTAAATACCACTCTTTTTAAGTTTTGTGCGATGGTATACCAAAACTGCTGGACTGTTCGAGGCTTGGACATTCTTCTCCGGTGGTCAGTGGATGTCACTCGGAAAGGCAAACAGCCAGAAGTTAGGGACCCCTTCATTTGCTTAAACAAATAACTGTGCTTCAATGTTCTTTAGAAGACGAATGACGATGAGGTCAAATTCATACAGCTACCAAAATTTTCTGACAACTGAGCGTTCACGGCTGAAAAATAGTGTGTTTCAAACATTTCTTGTAACATGAACTACACTTATTTTTACAAATATGACACCATTATAACACTTAAACAATTATCAGATAATATTTTCTCTATGATTGATGCTCTGATTAGCAGCCTTATAAGGCAAGTACTTAATCCATCTTCCCTGATTTCAATCATCCGAACCCTAGGCAAGTACAAGAAAGAGAGCATCAACAACAGCTCATCATGATTTCTACTCATCAGAAACAACGTCCAACCTGCAGACTTGAGCAAGCAATGTGGTAACTCTTCCAAGAGCAGGCTTAGTAGGGATATCAAGGGAAGCTATAATCCAGCTAAGCTACTCCACTCTGCTAGTGCACGATAAAATTGTCGATTTCATTTCTTCCTTGTCCAGTGAAGCTTGAACTATAACCTGTGTCAAATGTAGAGTAATATCTTAAAATTTTGGATTCTGCAAAGTGCTTGTGGAATAGTCAGTTATTTAACTATTCAGTTTGCAGTTTACAATTAGATCAAGTCAGAGAAGTAAAAAACCAAGATTAAGTCAGAGGAGCAAGCAGGGATGATGGAAGCATCTTCGTTTAGTTACACAGAAGTCTAAAAGATAGCAATTTTCTTTAACTGTTACCTCTTGTACTTTGTTTCCAGATCTAGCAAGTAACTTGTATTCATTATCAAACATTGATGACATATATACCTGCGGCAGACAGTAAACTTGGATCAAAATAAAAATCTAGCAGATATGGAAGCTTGGATCATAACAAGAATATTGCAAATATGAAAGCTTGGATCAGAATAAGAATCTAGCAGACATTACAAATTTTGTGGATAGTTATTAGTAAGTGCACACTATCACAATCAAGGAGGAGTTCAGAACCTGTGCAGTTTGTTCATGGTTTAGGAAAAAAAAGCTACTGTATAAGAGGTTCAGTCGGTCATGATTCCGAATCCCAATCTCAAAGAAGATGAACATTAAAATCAGCAAGATTAAAGAATTATGACAGTTTGAACCAAGCACCAAATCACAGACTAGATAAGATGGATTGGAGACTGCCTGCGTAGCTATATGGTGGGCTACATGACATATTTTTTCAACGTGTGTGGATTTATTCAACCGGCAGTATGAGTATTCACATCCATATATCAAAGTAGATAGGACAGGCACGCTCTTTGGCTGAACTTCAAAATATGATAGGACACATTGATTTAGCAGAATAGGACAGCCTAATTACCAGATTCCAATTAAAGAAAATTGACTAGTAAGGATCCATGTCAAGTATAGAATTAGTTCTTCAAGCAAATAAAGAAATTATTTACAACACACCATTGACTATTGTGTTAAATTTAATCATTCAAGTCGATATACCTGAAAAGTAGGAGCTAAACCTGGACTCAAGAAAAATCGGCCTTTGGACACTGACTGAATCCCTTCAATTTGTTGAAGTTCATTAATAAGGGATTCCACTTCATCCCACTGTATGAACCAGAAAATTGAAAGATCAGGAATGGTGTTGACTATACCTACTAGCAGATGAAGATATAAAGCAAAAGTGTTGCATATCAATCCCACATCCACAAAGAGAAATCAGAAGTTTCCCATAAGTAGGAGAGAGAGCTTGTAAAATAGCAGAATACTTCAACAGATTGGCATGGAAGTCACCAAGTAACAAGCTTTAGGACTCGAATATGGTAGCCACATTATGGTTGCTAGAATACCTATCATTAGGAGAATTCTGTTACTGATTTAATACCGCTCACCGCCATCAAATATGTATGCTTTCACTAGTTCATATCCTAGTATTATGCTTTCACTAGTTCATATCCTAGTATCATAACTTATTAAATTTGGATCAAATTTCCATTCACAGATGAGGACACTTAAGAGCATCTTGATTGCTTTCTTGCAGTTGAAAAATACAGCTTGCACTCAATCATAATAGTGCGCTTTATGTCACTGTTATATACTGGATAAAAAGAATAATTTTGTAGATATTTATCTACTATTATGCTAGTGCTTTCCTTTATCTGAGCTGTGAACAGCACAGAAGATCCATATGTAGCTGAACTCAGCAATTATTAGCACAGATTATTTAAATCAAACAAGTTTTCTCACCCCTTAATTTCAGAAAGTATGTGGAGAACCTTTTCACACATCTAGTCCAGGAAACCCCCTAGTTAAAATTCTCAGGATTAAGAAAGCACGGCAAATATCAATACTAATAGGGCTTTTTTACAACCGTTATGAAGAAAGGACAACAAAGCTTATCAATAGAGTGAAAGCAAAACCTCAGTATCTGCTTCTGCAGCTTGTAATGTACCATCCAAGGGACCATGGTCACCAACAACAGATTCTAAGGCTTCTATCAGGGGATCTGGCTGCCAACAAGAAAGATAAGCTACAGATTTAGCAAAGAAGTTAAAATTGTTAGCTTGCGATAGAAATTAGATATAAATGAACTTAGTTAAGTCTGAGTTACCGTTATGTGTTTCAATGATAAGAAAATACGTTCAAGTGTAAAATCTAGTTGGTGAACTTTTGCCTCCAGAATCTAGGATCACAAAGGTTATGTCAATATAAAAACAAGATGGAAAGATTAGTACCAAAGAAGTAACCAACATATGGAAAGCATCTAGTCAAGTTGACCATCAAAAAGCACTTATACTGGATATACAATTAATAAAAAAGGGAATAAATTGGTAACAGCTAAAGCTTTCACGGTGCAGAATATGCAATTACTATGATGTGCTTGTGGCAGTAGAAAAATGTCTAACAGCTTAAGGAAACCAGATATAAAGATCCATAAAAGATCATTATTAAAAGAAAGGACAATTATATACCTGGCCAACTTTGAAATATGATGCAGGATCCAAAGTGGCATCCCATGATACCTCAGTATTATGAATCAGTGCATTTACGCCATCAACCTGGCATCAGTATATTCAAGTTATGATAGTACTAGAAACTCTAATCATGAATCTAATACTTGCTATTTTCATAAAAGTACATGATGCCAACATATAGAGTATAGACAACGATGCCTCAATAAACTACAATCTATTGATAACCACCAACGACATTTTAGAAAACCATTATCATGACACCTAGACATGCTATTAAAAATTGCTTCTAAGCATCATCCACTATAATCTTCAATTCACAATAAAAAGATACTCGATAATTAGTTCACCTCAACAAAAATGCCAAATCCACTATAATCTTCAATTCACAATAGAAAGATACTCGATAATTAGTTCACCTCAACAAAAATGCCAAAATAAGTAATTTTCTTGATACAACATTTCACAACATCTCCGAGCTGAAGTTTAGCCTGCAAGAACAAGTACCAGAAGAGCTTGAGGACCCAACATGTATCAGACATTAAAATGAACATTAGGTATTTAAATTACATGACTCCAAGCCTTAGACCAGTATATTATAAGGCTTGGCTTTGTATCTTCTGAAGATTTTTGACAAGGGCGAATAAGTTTCATTCCAAAGTAAACCATTTTATAATTCATCCTAGTTATTGGACTCGCAACTGACATAGTAAAATTGACTATAATGAACATAAAATATATAGTAAGTAACTGTCAAACTTCAAATCATCCTAACCAGTTTTCAGAATTTGGTAGTAAGTTTTTTTTCCCCCGAAAAGTAATGAATTTTATGAATTAATAGAACAGTACAACCATACTAGGATCAAATTGTCAAATTTTGGTTGCAAGTGTTGAAAGCAAAGGATTTACAATAACTTCAAAGCATCTGGCAACTGGATATGGATACATACCATCAGGTTTCTCTTTTTCTCAACAAACTCTTCCTTTTCTTTTGCCCTCATAGAAACTATAAGCTTTCTCAATTTTAGGTCAGCCATGACCACCTTCACTTTTGTTTTCTGCATAAAAAATAATTAGATCCATTTGAAGCAACTAGAACTCAAGACTTAAATATAACAATTCCTTCATACCTGACCAACAAAGGAGGACAAAAATTTGAGTTTCTCTTGGTCATAAATCCTCAAAAGATCTTCCAAGTTCATATCTGGTGTAATTTTTCCACAAAGTTTCCTGTCAATTTCTGGATCTATGCTTGAATCCAAAGGGCTCTTCTCAAAAGCATCATAATTTCCAACAATTCCTAAACTTTTTTTGTACATTGATGGATCTAAGCCCTTCTGTCTCAACCATGATTCAAAAGCCAAGAACTTCCATTTTGCAGCTAGATTACGATATGGCAAAAACCCCACCAGTGACCCAAGAGACACCTGTAAATTTTTATTGTCCATCAACAACAATGTAGTGAAAAAAAAATTGCTAAAAAAAATTGCTAAACTGTCCCCACATGGGGATAGAAACAAAAGCCAAGGGCAGGTTAAAAATCTCCACATACGGTACTTACGACAAAACCTCTTGCGCTGGAACTTATCAACTCCACTTCCACCCTATCTCCTGTTTTGACCAGATGCTCTGCCATGTCCCAGCCAGCATCCTACAAATTTTTAAAATACCAGAATCAAGACATGCGATATTGATACTTAGTATAGTAGAAGATTCATGTTCAAGAAAGAAAAAGTAGAAGGTTTGACAAAATTCATAATGTCCCTGACCTCCGAAGGTGATGGTGAAGGCTGCTCCTCTAGACCACCAGCATTTCTCAGAACTGTCTGTTTTACACTGGCTGATTGTGTCACGTTCATAGGCAGGTCTGACCTGTAACAAAAACATATCAGGAGAGAACCATATTTATAAAGAAATAATAAACAAGCACAAATGTTCTAAACGTAACGAAGAACTCTAATACATCCTTAAATACCTCTGGGGTTTCCCTTGTAGAGCAGTATCCAGAGAGAATTTAACATGGGGATTATCGAAATTTGGATCTGAACTTTCATTTGGAGTGGCTTTTACTCCAGTTGGCCCAATGTTAGTTTCCTCCTGATGCTGCATTTCTTGGAAATGGACATAAAATTCATTATTTTACTATTCTAACAACTATGAATAAATTTTTCTCCCTGAAGATAAAATTGTGAAATTTTAGAGTTTGATGTCAAGTTTAAACAAGCGAAGCATCATTACCCAAAAGAATAAAAAAGGAAAGAACAACGGTTATACAAAGAAGCTAACAACACCATTTATAAACATCCTACTCCATTTCAATTGTAAAAAAGTCTTTAAAAATTAGCATAGGCTATTACCAGCGATGGGTTGATCTTCTAGCTTTTGTTCCTTCAAGATTGAATGCTCCTCAATTTCTGAAGGTTGTTGACGTTCATTATGTTCAGGTTTCTTCAATAATGTAAACCCACTGTACTGATCCTCTGATTCTTTTTTATCAGTGGTTAATCCTGCTTCCACATTATTAGAGGATTCCTGGAACGTTCTGACAATTGCTGGTTCAGGCTTCCTCAACAATGTCATATCACTAAACCTCTCCTTTGTTTGATAACTCCCCAGTTTCAATGTCAAATTTGGTTTCATTCTCACCCTTGACCTTGATGGCTTATCTTCCACATCATCCTCAACAAAAATAGTTGGCTTTCTTAATACAACATTAGGTACACTGCGCTTTAAATTAATATTATCTACAGCTTTTCTATTTAATTGGCTAGGTTTCCTTATCTCAGAAGTTCTTGGCTCATCCTCAGCTTGGAACTTAACTCCTTCCCTTGGAACCGGACGGACCAAATTCAAACCATCCGATGAATTTGTCGCTTTATTGACCTTAGAGACATCAAAAGGAAGCTCCTCCCTTTTCAAAATCGTGCCCTTGTTCTTGTAAAAAGACTTCTCAACCTCAAGATAAGAAACATCCGGGTTCGATTTTCGAGCCATTATCTGAGCAACCAAAATCACAAAACATGTACCACAGTTAAACTACAGATATACGAGTTTGCAAGAACACCAAAATTTCCATTCTCAAACCAAAAAAGGACTAATCCTTCTGCAGTTATTGGACGAAATAGATAATTTTAGCCTTATCTTAATTGAGCACCCAATTCAACAATAAAACAAATCACCAACCTTGGCAAGGGTGAGCTTGGGGTCTTCCCCCAGCAACTGACCGAACTTGAGCTCCATTTGGTCAATCCGGTCGAACTTGGGGTGTTCCTCCTCTTTCGCAGCCAAAACATAAAACCCAGTTCTTCTAGGAATCCTTATCAACTCCCTTCTTCTACCGCTTCTTATTCTCCCCACTCTACATGGTCTTGAAGGCAATAACAACAACCTGCTAACAGATGAATGGCAGGAGACAGTTGTTGCGGTGGTGAGAGCAAGACCGTCCATTTGTTGGAGTTCAGAGAGGCATTGAAATTGGACAAGAAGCTCAGGATGTTTGGGGTTAGGGAAAAAGACCAGTCTTTTAAATTTTTCCTTGTTTATCTGCAGTTTAATCTACATGCTTAGCAAGGCCACGCCTGCTTGTACTTTTGTACTCACTCCGTTGGACTTTCTGAATTAAGCGTAATGCCAAAATTGGGTAAAAGGTAGCTTCATCGTGTCAAAAAGCTTATTGGGCTTACAAATATTACATCCACATTCCGTGGAAACCTATGCCAAAAACATGATTATCAGCAAGAATCGGACTTGTTTTGAAGATTGTGTTTCAGTCGTTGTAAGATATCTTGATGATCATCAGGAAATCAGCAGCACAGTTTATACGGCAGTCAAGACAAATGACCCACTAAGATACCCAACACCTTCACGGAATATAAAATAACACCAGAGTGGCTATGACGTCTTTGATCTGAAGGGGCCAAAAGATAGTTAATATAGGACTTCAACTTTGTTCATATGGTCCCTTTTAGATTTGAGTGTACCAAGCGCGAATCCTAAAATCAACAACGTTTCACTCAATAGTAAATACTGGTCAAGAGACCCTTATTATATCGTTGAATACAAAATAACATGAGCGGAGCACACTAATTAACGAATAAACTAAAAGCACTCTTTCCTGGACTTGTTTTACATGATGCCAAAACATCCAAAAAAGTTCTTTGGTATATGCCCTCTTGCTCTGTATTTGGCTGAAGTCTCCTCAATCTTGAAAAATCCTTCACCTCGTTTTGCCTCAACAAGTGCTTTCTTCTCTTCTGCTACCTTGTGAATTTCAGCCACTCTATTATTCATTTTCTCCGCATATTCAGCCTTCTTCTTTTCCATTTTTTCCTGTAGAGATTCCTCTCTTAAACTTCGATAACTTTAAATTTGACATACTAATAAGAAATCCTAGCTTGATTAAATAGTAACATAAAGCCACTCAAAATTCAAAGGGCTTAATGTGCCTGCTAATCTCTATAATACTACCTCAATCCTCTTGAATTGAGCCTCCACAGATACTCTCTTTGTATTCTCCCATGCTCCTATGGTAGCCATCTTTTTGTGAGTTCTGTTTGGCAATTCATTTTATTATGTAAGATGCAATCATAATAGAGTATCTAGTCATAGAGTTGAAACAGAGAAAGCAAAAATTTTATTCTTCATTCTTTGTTCAAACTTGGGGAATACGAGTTGGAGTGGAATCTTGGAGAACAGAATCCAAAATTGGGACCAAAGATTTTTCTTACTTGTTATCAATTTTAGCCTTTTCATTTTCTTCCCAAGCCTTGATCAAAGATAATCTCTTCTCTGTTTCTACCTTGGCAAGCACAACTTCTGGAAAAGTAGTTTGAAACATAAGATTGACGTTAATTATCCATAAGAAGTTTCTGCACAGCCAATTCAATGGGAGCTATCTTGAGCATACCTCTGTTTGCTGAACCCCCTGATGATGTTTCAGGAGCAGAATTTGCAGCATCTGTCAGTAATGAAGAGTCAGATAAATAAGGAGCACCCAGGATATTCTATCGCATAAACTTAAGTGATCCATGGAAATGCAACAATCAACGTGAATGCCTTGTATGCAAAAAGATTTTGAAATAAGCAATTTGGTAAGAAACAGCACCGAGGGAATAAAAGAGGAAAGGTTTGCCAAACTTATAATCAATTCTTAGGAATATAGATTTCTTGTCTTTCCCTATTTTCAGGACACATGGCTCCGAAGTCATGAAATCAGCTTCTCATCTCATATTAAAGGATACATAATTCTCTTAAAACAAAAAACAACAATGGCCACAAAGGCGAATTATCCACAAACACTCCTCTAATTTGACAGGAACAATAAGGGTATAAAGAGGGAAAGAGAGCCCATACTTTCAGAATTTTTATCCTCGTGGACGCCGTTCTCATGAGCTGGTCTACTTGGACTTCTCTCTTCATGAACAACGGTCTCCTGAGCTGGTGTAGAGATTTTCTCCTCATGAACAACTTTCTCTGGAGCTGGCGCAGGTACAGAGACTGCCACAGGCTCGTCTATCTTGTGCAGCACTTCTCCCATAATTACGTTTCAATTCAACCAAAGAGATAAGCAATACAATTACAACCCACAAGTGCTACAAAGGCTAAGATGAATATATACATGAAGAGCGTTGCTCTTATCAATTGGCGGACACCAGACAGAAACAAAATGGAGCTATTGTAAACATCGCCCAAACTCCAGCAAGGTAGTTGCTGGAAATGGAAGCTTGAGTATTAGACAAAATAACAGGCAAACCTTTGACTCTCCTGGAAAGGAGACTGATGCTCTTTGCCTGCACGCACAACAAGGTGGTCCAGTTGTCACGCTTCAACAGAAAGGATAAAATGTGGCATTGGATGAACAAGCTTAAAATCGAAGTGCACGGGGCAATGCATTGCAATTTCTGCAAGTCCCAAACGCAGCTTTCCAAATCTCCAATTTCTATTCCAGGTCCTTAAACACGGAGATGTAGGCTTAGAACGTCCGGACATAAATTCCAGTCAATCGACTATTTGGTTGGCGATACGAGCTTCATGGTTTTCGTATGCATTCTACTCCTTACGCTATAAAACTGGTTATGGAATGAATATTCCACGTCAGTAATAATTGTTTAGTATACACATAATTATTGTTTTATCATACACATATTCTTTGGATGCTTATTTATTAGATAAGATAGCGATACCTTCACGTTCATTGATTAAAAGCCATCTCCATAACCGAAATTATAGCTTTATTTTTTGATTAAAAAATATTAAAAGAATGAATTTTTTTTAAAAAAGTAAGTAATAAATTCATTCAAAAAATTGAAAATTACATAATGATTCATGTTACAACTCTAAAGGGTGGAGCTAATACGAACTTCTACTAATTAACTACAATGTCAAGTGATACATCACTTAATATTGTGTTGCGTCTTAATATAATTGGAAATGAATTATTGATTAGTAGTAACCATGATTGTCATTCTTAACTGAGGTAGAATTGCATCCAACTATATTTCTTGAACTTTTTTTGCCTCTCCAAAGATTTTAATGTTTCTCATTCTCCATATATAATGCACCTACATAGCAAAGTCAATTCTAAAGACCTTATGATCCCCCCTACTAGTCCATATCAAATAATTGGCCCAAATTAAACAATTCATCCAACTATGATTCTAGTTTTGTAGTTTAAAGAGGTTAAGAAATGTACACCATATCTGCTTGGTAAGAAAACACTTGAAGAATATGTGATATAGCGTTTCATTCT
>JANKYF010000226.1:53193220-53215771 GCA_029829435.1 Erythroxylum hondense | reverse complement strand
TTGAGGTTGGAAAATTGGACGGCGGTTGAAAGAAAACTCCGGAGACTGCAGGCAAGAAAACACAAATGAAAGCAGGAGAGCAAAACAGGCGTAAAGAAAATCTACAGTCTATCGACCCAAGTATTTATAGAAGATCGGTCGAATGGATGCTCCAATCAACGCTCAACGCACGGAGAAAATCCGAACTAGGTTCAGACACGTGGCAAAATCCGAGCTAATGGGAATTAGGGTTACTCAAAATCTGGAGCGGCGCAGTAGGTGAAAAGACGTACGTGACAACCGCACAACGGTTACAAAAACGTTTCGTTTGAGATTCTGAAAATCTGTCAGAGGGCACGCGTCGTCAGTAATGATTAAATAAAGTACCTTCACGCGCTCAGCGTAGATATTCGCCTAAACTCTCTTAGTACGAGCAGTCACGCAACAAGTGTCGATGCCGACCGATCGATCCTAGCACAAACAGTCATGTACTGTCCGCTGATATCCGATCGATAGGGCCTACCCCGAGCTATCCCCACAGACGAGCTACAAGATTTTAATGTACTCCTTCGACTCTTCTCCTTGCTCAGACTCGAGGAGTAGGGGGCTTATAGTTGGGTCGGTCGTGCTAGGCCCAAGCCCAATAAAAACGACTCATGGGCCCAGTGGTCCACCCCACAAGGATTGACCTAATTCCTATTGAATATGATAGGCTCAGACCTTAGTCCACGCATCCACGGCCTACTCGCAGGTGGAAGTCTCTCATACATACGTAAAGACTTAAACTTAGCAACCATCCCATATATAAGATATAATTTCGTCATGATACGAGTACGTGATCAGAACCCTAGTTTCTATATTCACAGCTATCAAACCCTTTTCAAAAAGACTAACTTGAGCGTTGGAGAGGCTATCGGGAAACAACCCCTGACGAGCCTTCGTTGTTTTGTAGGAACCTTCGTTAGAGACAGTCAAGTTCATGGATCCAAACGACAACGTGCAGCCTCATCAGAATCTCACTGAACCAGAGTATATAATCCCTAGTTGAAGGGGGTTTCAAGGTTTGGTCTCCACTTCTTCTACATGGTGTGATGTTGAGGCTCTACGTTTCTTTCTTTGAAGTGAACAATTTCTATAAAAAAATATTTTAAAAAGATAATAAAAAAAACTTATAGAAAGAGTAAACAGGAGAAAAGTACAAATCAAAAGTAAGCTATGTGTCAGTGAGATTGGCCGCATGATATGACATAAGTTTGAACGTCATTATTCATATATTGGACCATCTAATATCTATTTTTACTCTTTTAAATTACCATAGCTCAAATTATTTTAAGAAACTTTGACAAAAGCAACCAATTGAGGCCTAAATATGAACACCAATTAGTCGCGTAAGATCTCATCGCACACCATGCTCACGTCATTGCCCAGGTTGAGGGCAAAACCATACTCTAAAACCTGTTGATAATATATATACACAACAATCCCATCATAATATATTGTGGCTCCAGTTCTTGCCAAGGCACTTTAAGTTAATCCCTCATGTTTGAAAACTGTGGCTCCTCTGTACTTTACTGCATTCAGTCACAAGATTCTCATTGACCTAAAACTAAAATTGCTTCATTCAAATATCAGGCGCAGGTAAGTTGGTAAGGACTCTCTTAGTTTAAGTGAAGTCGCGGATTCAAACCCCCCTCATATATACAGCTATTTTAAACTTGGAATCAGAACTTTACCTCCTGCAAGGGACCTACCCGGCTTGAGCAGGAATTAGTCTGAGTGTGGATGATTTAAAAGTGTCTTCTTATAATTGAGACCAGCCTAAGACACTTCGTGAGTAACCCAAAAAATAAAAAAAGCTTCATTTAATTTTAAGCCATTGTTGATCCAAACGTACTTGGATTGTCCATACAATAATTTCTCATGAAAATGACCCTTAAAAATTCGACTATATATTCGTAACTTCACCTTTAAAAAGCTAATCAATTTTTTAGGCATGGTAACCAATATTTATATAATCAGTTAATTAAATGTAGCCGCTCAGATTAAAGCAATTTGCAGCCTAAAAGTCCTATATCTCAACGTCAGCCTACGTTCTTATCGTAAAAAGCCACTGATTGTCACTTAGTGGGAAAACGACCTGCATCTTTAGTTGTGTTACTTCAATCGGCAAGTTGTTATTGAACCTGTTTACTTTTTCTCTGGTTTAATTTCCTGTCAAATTCTCCCATCGGGCATAGGAAAACTATGCCTCTAAAATCAACGGAAAACAATATATGTTTAGTAATTTTTACCCAGCGTCTCGTAAGCTATAGTACTCTTCATATTTATCCACTTCTTTATTTCCCAAGGAAAAGTTGTTTTACTAGTGGTTATTAACTTATTATTAGGTTGTGCTTTTTTATTGTTTGCTAAACTATATATTTCTACTATATATACCAAATGAAGATATAAACATAATGATAATACAAGCAATGAGAAATTTACCTCATTTTAGGAAGGAAAATGGATTAGACAACGATAAAATTAATGTGAGAAGCAGAGAAAAAGTTGGAACAGCACTGGCATAATTGACATATTATAGGGGTTTAATATTAGTGTTTCAATGTTCATCAACAGGGGGGTCAATGGAGGAGCAGGAACTATTAGAAACCAGGCCAAGAAGAAAGTCAAAGATATCAGTGGCAATAACAGCAGAGGCAACATCTTCTTTGTGGAGTGTCCTCCTTTTCCCTTGTATAGTCTCCATCCAAGACCTCTGTGTTAGCTCCTGAATGAACAGCTCACAAGCCTTGGAGAACACAATTGGAGCCTCCCCAGATATCATTTTCACATCATCACCGGATTTCTTCATGATCTTCTTGATCCTTGCCAAAGGCAATGAGTGAGGACCCGTTTTCCCAGAAATCCCAGCAGAGAGTATCCCTGAATACGTTCCAGCTTGCCTCATACTCACTATTGTCCTGGTTTAAGTATAATATCGATAATGATTTATACGGAAGTTTGCCAGTTAAGGAAAAGTTCTTTGAAAGTTATGAAGAGAAGAAAAAAGATAAAAGGAAAGTCGTGTTATTGCATGAAGAGAATACTGAAACAGTTCGTAGGTAGTTATATAAGAGAGTTACTTCACTGGCCGGCCGGCCAAGCCTGCTTTTAATTAAGCCGGCCAGTTGAAGTCAAATGCATGCAGTAGCTAGCTGGATTTTGTATTTAGAATTTTATTGCTTCTCTTGCATTCTAGTTCATGTACTTGTCGGATTATTTTGGGAACAGCAGGTACACATACGTTGAAAAGGAAGTTTAATTACTAATGCTCAGTGGGAATGCATGCAAGAGTAGTATATATTCATTTAATCTACAGTCCTTATATGCGACATGTCGTCAGCCTGTACGTAGTTGCCTCTTCCAAATCATGGATTTGTGCGTGTGTGCTAACGGAAAACATTACATGTATCTCTGCCAAAACAAAATATATTACAAAAGTTTCCTTTTAAAAGAACAAAAAATATATTATTTATTGACATTTACATTTCTATCTATGGATTGACAATGTGCAGACATTATGGTGGTACATAAGGGATAAAGAAAGTTACTTTTTTGAAAATTTATGAAAATAGTCTTTTTGTAAGGATAAGATTGCGTACTATCGGACCTCCCCAGACCCTACTTCATTGTGAGATTTCGGACTGGGCGATGATGATAATAGAAAGACTGTGGACAATTGATAACCTTCCTCCGACTCTGGCAAAGTTGAGAACTTATGCATTGGGGTAGCCCTTTTTCTGTCCAGCCAAAAATTTGATGGAGGTTGGGTTTAGGTATTCCATTCAAACACAGGTAGGGTAGCATTAGCAATGAACTTTGAATCGCCATGTTGGGTGGCTCTCGGTTCAACTGGTAAAGAGGACCAAATCCAGCTACTTAGTAGACTGTGAGCTTCAAAACTAGGACTATGTTCCAGTCTACATATTCATTGCAAAAAAATGCAAAAATGCATAGAAATTCCTTAGCTGATTATCGTGTACGAAAATTAGCTAACATACTTGCACAGGTATTATTTCCCTGACAATAATTCATGACTTGATCCACAAAATTGCTGAAAATTTTGAAATTCCTTACGTAGTGGAAAGAAATACAGGAACAGATATGGAAAGTTACAACTTTAGAACATAATATGTAGTTGATCGTCCTACACCGAAGTTACATACTATGAGGCGAAAATTTGTAGGAAAAAACGATTTGGAATTATATATGATTGACCATCTTCAGCCTCCATCATTCACCATTTTTAAACTCGTTGCCAATATTCAGGGCGTCACGCTCGGGAACTGGCACAATCCACTGCCTGCAAAATTCAACATTTGCAACTATCTTCACACAAAAGCTGGCATTGTTAACACAAAATAATCCACATAACTAGTATCGTTAAACATACTTGGATTCCTTGTGGTTTGCCTGGCAAGTCCATCGAAGAAGCAAGTAGCACCGTCGTTCCTGTACCTTGCCCAGTAAGAGCTAAACGCATAGCTCGCATGCCAAGTAATAGACACTGGCTCGTAGCATTCTTTCCCTGGAGCCAATGCATCACATGTCCCATTGCCTTGATTGCATGCAAACTCTAGTGCCCTTTCCAACCTCATCAAGTCAGCTCCTTTCTCCACCACACACCACAACTTGCCTTTATAGGCCACATTTCGGTGAGGAACAGGCAACGGTTTGTAGTCAGACAGCAGCTTCTTCCCTGTCAAATCAATGTCGTATACAGGCGTCGCATTTGCGTACAACAAACCCCAATGTCGCTCTGTTCCTGGACCCCCCTTGATGTTTTCGTCGAACAATGAGAAGATAAAAGAGGGTATTGCTTCTCTTGGTCTCGCAGGTGTGCCAATTGGGTAGTCAGTTGTCATCCTTTTTATGAAGTTTCGATTATAAGAAGCTGCATTATAGATATTTGCTCCTGCTTGATCAAGATCGCCTTCATGAGGCCAACCAGTCTCAGATATTCCTACTCTGATATTGGGGTAGCCTAGTCTTTTCATTGCAAAGATCAGAGAGTCTATCATTTGGTCTAGGAGGTTTGTGTAGACCAAGCCACTGCCAGGATCTGTGTACCTAATGCTTGATTTGAACAATGCAAAAGCAAGGCTCATGTTGGTGGGGTTACCGGACCATGGAAAATAAGGATACACATCAACGAAGAAAAATGATTTGGTGCCATTCAAGAACTTCAGCAATGGCACGATAACTGAGCGAGAGATATCAGTTCGAAACGTTCCGTTTGATGGTGGGAATGGTGTTTTCAATACGTCCATAGCTACTGGGGTACTTATTTTGATGTTTCGAATACCGTGATTTTTTAGAGAGTTCTTGATCTTTCTCATTGCGGGTACAATATTGGGGGAAATTCGTCTGTCTTCTTCCGAATAAAAGCTGAGAACCTCGTTGCCCACCAGAATGAACCGAATCTTGGTTTCAGGGTAGTAGGTGAGGACGTTTTTACGGACCCAATTGTTAGCTAAGGTTTGATTGGAGGCAATGTTGATGATTTCATGATTAGGGACCATAATGGAGACACGGATTTTAGAACCTGACAAGAGTTTCAACAACTCAGGGTCTGCGTCGTAGAGCTTGACGAGACTTGCGTTCATTGATTTCAGGATTTCAATTGACCGATATGCAGATGGCAAATTGTTCCCTAGTCTGCCCAAGTTCACGCCGATCATATTTTTGTTTTGCGCATCTGTTATCGTAAAATATAAGAAACAAGAAATTAGTCGCGAGAGGTTAAAGAAGTTATTTTTATATATAAAGATACTCACTTGAGGGGACAAGGAGAAGGAGCAGGAAGAGAACATAATGACTCATGTTTCGTGACATTGCAGAGCTTTGAATTGGATTGGAAGAAGTGGTGAAATGCTAGATGCTTTCAACAGACGGACTCGAGGTGATGCCGTCACATTAGCGTTTATAAAGAAGGTTTCAAAGAACATGCAGGTTGGGAGGACACAATTGACATGAATTCCCAATTCAAGAAGTTTTATTTCTTTGGCTCAGTAATCTTTGCGAGGACCTAATAAAGAAGACAAGAATCTGTTCACTAGACTTAGTGTGACAATTAGGAAAGACTAAAGGGGAATAAACGCTGATCGTTGATGATTTGGAAAAGGAAAAGGTAAAGAGCATTGGTATTTTCTGGGCATTTATTTTGTGTAGACGGCGATTCGGTGAGATCATACCAATACGGCACGGGTGTGGTGTGTCACAGTCTAACCGCCGTTCAGTGGTCAGGGAGGATCATTCACTCTCTCTCTCTATCAACATTTGAGCTACTTTTATTTGTTATCCACTTGAATCTAGAGCCTCCTCAGATACAGAGGAGTCGATCATTTGAGTTAAATTGTGTGCTATCATATAACACAATTGAGTAGACAGGACTACACATTCTCTTCTTTTTCTTCGTACGTCAGGATTTTAACAAGTTAGTGTGCTTGCTTGATCTGTCTAATAAATCTCGATATGTTAGGGTATGTTTGGATGTGGGTAGAGGGATGGAAGGAAATGAAAGGGAATGACTAAAGTCATTGTTTGGGAGTCTATTTTGAAACAGGATGGAATGGTAATTAATAGCTTTGAAAGACATCCTTTGCTATTTAAAATTCAATATTTTGTGACCTTCTAAATTGAGAGGTCAAGGATGGAATGACATGGCTTGCCTTCTAAACCCTAATTTAATGATAAAAATACCCTAAAAATATTAATGAAATTACAACCCCAGTCCAACAAATACTTACTTAGCTATATGTTACTACGCCTATTGTATTTCTTCTTCAACTGACTTCTTCCATTGACGAACGTTTTCCTCCACAACTACTATGCTCTTGATAAAGCTAGCATTGTGAATGATCATAAGTTTTAAATATATTATTAATATACACTGCGAAGTGTAGAAATAGATTTACAACGCCAAGAATGATTATCAACCATAACAAGACACATGAATAAATGTTTAACGAAGAGTATAGTGCGATGAGGGTCAATGGAAAAAAAACAAGAAAGTTGATTGCTTATATAGGAAAATGAAAAAACTATATTCTAAGCATCCTACAATTTGAAATGCTTTGGGGTTATTAAAATAGTTTCATGACAACTATGCATATTTTATTACAAGGGTAATTTTGGAGAAAAAAAATTACAAGTCATTCCATTCTATTCATTTATAGTATCACTTTCAAACAATGGTCGAATGAGTCCCTCTCTTATTTTATTTAAACTTCCAAATAATGGAGTAACCCATTTTATTTCATTCCATTCCACTCCATTCCATTCCGTTCCATTAATTGTCATTTCATTATATTCCATCTTAAACTCCCAAACCCTTAAGCTCTGCAAAATCTGGACGAACTGCATCGGATAAAAGCCCTAAAACTGATATCTTTGCAGCTAGTATGGGCCATAACCCAATAAATGGCAGCAAAGTTGAATAGCACTGGCAAGTGCAACTGTAAGACAAATGTTTGGGTTCATTTCCAATTCCAATTGGCCTAGGTAACGCATCTTCTTCCCTACACTTTTTGCTCTTTTCCTGTATAGAAAATAAAAGCTACCATTACTATGCGACATATGGATTGAATTGGACACAACAATACAATACTATTGCTGCTGCTGCTGATAATGACCCCACATTTAAGACAGAGACACGTGGATTTTCCTCGTCACGTGACACATGTACCTTTTTCTGGGGTATCTTTTGGCGGCAACATGCAATCTTGGCATCCATTCCTGCTGCTCCTTTTCCCTGTATGTAACAAAAGAGTGTGGGGACATGGACATCATAGCTGCATAAAAAGATGATGATGAGACTGAGGGGTCATATATGAATTCCCCTTCGATCACCTTCATCTTCACGTGACCACCTTCTGTGGTCTCTCATGTGCACATATATGCTTGCTCATCATTGTTTTGGCTTTCCCTTTTTTCTGTCTTTTCCTCCTAACTACTAAGTTCTAATCACACTTTCAACTTTTAACACAACATCCAAACTCTAATCTTCATGTGACCCAAAAGAAACAAAATCAAACGCTAACTACCAACCAAATACAAATCATTTTCTTCTACCCGTGAACCATTAATTTCTGATAGACTATATACCAAACTATCAAAGTATTTCCACTCCAGAAGTGTGTAATGCAGTTGTTTGATACCTACCAAATACAAGTCATTTTCTTCTACACGTGAACCATTATTTTTTGGTAGACTATATACCAAACTATCATGTATCGCCACTCCAAAATTGTATAATGTAGTTGTTCGAGGGGAAGAAGGACGGGGCTTGACTCTTGAGTAAATATCATAACTTATTAAAAGACTAAAGAGTGATTTCATGTGCAACTAGTTTAACTGACATAAGATAATGCTTGTACTTGTGTATCTTTTTCTAGGATGGGAAGCGCATGTTCAATTCTTGCTTTTGTCTTCTACACTCAACCTGATGCGGAAATGTTCTGTCATCTCGGGAATAGTTAAACTTTGACAAGGGAAAAACCTGATCTTTGGTCTCTTTAGGAAAAGAATAGCACATGAAAACAAAGAAATGGGTTATACCCTATGTAATGTCTTCCGTTGCACTGAATTGAGAGCTTACCATCTTTGCGTTTTTGTTGTTGTTGGGTTCTTGATCCAAGAATTTTGTAGGGATGTTGATGTAGACTTATCAGAAAGAATGTCATGGTAATACTTAAGTTAGTGTATGTCTGAGAAATAAGGAAGGCTAACATTATACTTTAGTTAAATGTGTGCAAACCTTTCCATAGATTTAGCTACTTGCCCGCACGGGTAGCCCAGTTGACCATTGGGAAGGAAAGTTGAGTTCAAGGTCATGGGTTCGAGTCTCGGCAGTAGCAGTGTGGGAGTTCATCCAATGTGATGACTCCTTGTGCGCACCGAGTACTGAACCGCCTTCTCGAAAAGTTGGCTGGGATCAAACCATGATTTACCTCCCTCACACAATGTCGAGCTGGAATGTGGGGACATCTAGAGTGAGCGTTCCACCGTTTGAGTTTAAAGGCTTACGATTTGCGACAAGACGTATGTCCATTTCTTGTTTCAAGGAATAAGCGTACGGGAGAAAAGCAGAAATAGCGTCATGTTTCTAGAGGGAGATGTATTGTCTCTTAAATATAACGACTGGTTCACCAACAAATTATCAGTGGCGTGGACATCACTACTAAATTTCACAATGACTGCAAAATAACACGGCAAATATAATTCCTTCGGCTCCTCACAAAGCATAGGAAAACCGCCTTTTACCCTTTGGAAGATTGTGATTTCCCAATTGATTTGATGCTTAATCTTCTCTTCCTATTAATTGGAAACATAGAAACAAGAAAGTTGCCATGGACCAGACATTGTTACAAGTGATGATGGCTTAATTATAATCATAAAAAAGGTTGCTTTTTAATGCAATATGATGCTTACAACTAAACGCACTTAGGGAATCATTAATCACAAGTCTAAAGTATGCAAGTGATGGTAATTAAGGAATGAAATGGAAATAATGATGAATCAGAGGATTGAGGGTCCTTCTCAGCTACAAAGTTTAAAGGTTGAAAGGGACCATTCAAGTGATAATCATTATCATCGTCTTCTCTCTGGACAATATATAGGCTGTAAGTCGCATGCATCAACATCTTTAAGGTTCCAACTTCTTACCTCTGCTTCAAGATGGCTTTCTCATCTACCACATAGCTGGTGGCAAACCAGACCTGTTAATTCTCAAGTTGCTTGATTTGAGCTCTCGAACTTCCGTGATTTAGCAAGTTTTTGGGTACATAAATATTGATTAGACCATTTAACCGTTGAGTCTTTTCTTTTTCTTTTAGTGAAAAAATCAATCGTTTAGATTTTTGGCATAACTTGTAGGCAAATGCTTCCCAGGGTAGTTGCTACGTTGAGTGACCAAATATTATGGCTCATTCCACAATTCCATGTCGGAAATACGTGAGAATGATAGAGGTTTCTAAAATCATAGAAGGAGCCTTCCCTCCTTAATTAAATCATTCCCAAAAATTGTGTTTCCTTCTCTCTTTTGTCGTATTTTACTTGTATTAGTTTATGAAAATAGTGAAATATCAATTTAGTAGTGTCTAAAAAAGTAGGGATAATTGACTGAACCTCCTTAAATTCTAGTATTCTTTATTTGTCTATTTAATAGCTATTGTCAGGTATAGTTGTAGTGAATTATTGTGCTATTAAATTACATGTCTAAGAAAATTCTATCTAAGAGATTGGGTTTAAGTAGGACCATTTGTGATCCCTCCAGTCTTTTTTGGGAATCTATTTAGTGTGATTTTTCAGTACAATTGTTCACACTCTATTCATTAGGGGTGAGCATTCGGGTAATTCAGGCCCAATTTTTACTGTTCGGGCCTAGCCCAAATGACCCGAAATTTTTTTCCCTTACCCGGCCCGAATCCAAACTCTCAATTACCCGAACTTACCCAGCCCAATTTACCCGAATTATCTATTTACCCGGCCCGATTTACCCGATTTACCCGAATTATCCCGGCCCGATTTACTTGAAATATCCTAATTACCCTATTTTATAATTCTTTTAAACCTAATTCAAGTAATCGGGCCGGCCTGAATTTTTTCAGAGTTACTCGTCCCGGCCTCAAAATAATTCGGGTAATACCTGGGCCGGCTCGAATTACCCAAAATTTAGCATTTGCTTACTCGAATTAATTCGGGCGGGGCCGGGTAATCGGGCCGGCCCGAATAATGCTCACCCCTACTATTCACCTAGACAATAGTGTTCAAAGTAAATTTGTCAATATTGGTAGAAATTAACCTGAGTTTCACAACAATTGGTATTACAGCCAAGGTTTTTTTTAGAATGTTCTATAGTTGCATTTTGGTCTAATCTTTTATATCAGAAAAGATTTTTCCTTGGGCTATTGTCATTCCGTATTGATAGCTATTGAATAAAAATTGTAGCATAGATGACAGAAATCAAAGATATGATTGCACCATTTACGTCGACTGCCTCTACCTGGTCTCTTCTAGCAAGAACTGCTATGACAAGTGCCAGATTTGCAATGGAGATTTTTGATGGTACAGGTCATTTCACATGTGGCAAAGTGAGGTTCAAGACGTTCTTTTTCACCAAGGTCTTCACAATGCTATTGAAAACAAGGAACTAGATGATGTTGAGAAGAAAGATTAGAAAACCATAAATCGTTTAGCAAGTGATACAATTCGAACGTGTCTTTTTAGAGAGCAAAAGTATGTTTTCTCAAAAGAAACTTTTGCATCTAAATTATAGAACGCATTGGAAGATAAATTCCTAAAAAAAATAGTCAGAATAAGCTTTATATGAAGAAGAGACTGTTTCGTTTCTCTTATGTTTTGGGTATCACTATAAATGATCACATCACTAGTTTTAATTAGTTAGTTACCGATTTAATGCATTTGGATATGACATTTGAAGATGAAGACATGACTTTGATGTTGTTAGGATCCCTTCTTAAGGAGTTTGAATTTCTTGAAACTACTCTACTTCATAGAAAGGTTGATGTATCTCTTAGTGAAGTTACAACTACTTTGCACAGTCATGAATTAAAAAGGAAGATAAAGGAAGAACTTATAAGTGGAGCATCAGAAGCTTTGGTAGTCAGAGGCCGCTCGCTGAGCCATATTAAAGGAAAGAAAGGCATATTGAAGTCAAGACTCAAATTGAGCAAATATGAATATGCCTTTTGTTGGGTCCCGTTTCCGAAACCCAAACATTCAGAGATATTTGATGAAACAGTGTTTGCACTCAACTATACTAAACCTGTTTTGGGGATATTTGGATTTACTTTCATTTATGGGTATCGGATTAGGATATTCTTTGGGTAGTTTGAAAGAGGACTCCAAGATCTACCGCTTTCATGAAGACCTTAAAGGCAGACGATAGGGTAAGACGAAACCCAATGAGAAAGCAGACATATGGAAGAAGGCAGACGAATGCCACGAAGCAGACGAAACAAAACACAAACAAAGCAAAAAGATAAACGAAGCAAAAAGACAGACGAAGTAAAAAGATAGACGAAGCAAAAAGACAGACGAAGCAAAAAGATAGATGAAGCAAAAAGACAGATGAAGCAAAAAGACAGACGAAACAAAATCATAGACGATGCAACTCTTAAGATGAAATGACGTCAACGCAAACGAAATGATGTCATTACAGACGATACATTTCCCCTTATAAAGACCATAACTTTCAACTCCGGAGTCCAAAGTTCCTATACTATATATCGATGGAAAGCTACAAAAATAAGCTATAGCCTCCCAGAAGTCAACCTTGACTAATTGAGCCTAAATTAGTCCAGTAACTCTCTCTGAAGTCGGCTCACGATTTCTACACCTAGGAAAAATGGCTTGGATTTCGAAATGTATTACTACCATGGGAACATATACATACATATGGGAAACTTTCCAATTCTAAACCCATTTACCAAGACAACTGAAGCTCATACATGACTGAAATTTTAAATTTACATTACATCACAAACCTTAACACAAATTACAAAGTACATTGAATGCTCAATGTTCAAAATGCTTATAAAGCAAACCAAAAGTCTAGCCACTAACTTAGTACAAGAGCTAACTCTCTTGAAATTGTTCAAATGCCTTGCAAGGATCACTGATCTTCTCGATCTGGACCTGAGGAGTGGGAAAAAGTATTGGGTTAAGCTGCACAGCTCAGTGGTTAATATATATATAGTCATTAGCGATTGGCCACTTATTCAAGCATATGTATATGTATATCTAGCAATTATAGCATTCATACTTTATTTAAGCAATTGAACATGTGTCAATGTAACTCAACTTAAACACATGGCATACACTTCAGCCATCAAACATAACACTTTATTATGCACCTTACTTGAACACCTAAAGATGCAATACACATCAATTGGCTCGAGAGTTCCGTGAACAAAACAAAAAAAATCGAAGTTTACTCCGTGAACAAAGCAAATCCCCTTTTAGGATTTCGTAGGCCAATAGCAAGTAACCGGGAGAAGGCTTTACGTCAACGTGCACGTGACTGTGAAATAACTCCTCTCTCGTCCAAACACATTCAAATTATGCTCATTTTAGTCAATCACAATTTGCACTTTCGTGCTTCTTTCATTTCATCATATTCTTATATTTTCATGCTTTTCTTCTTTTCTTGCAATTCAAAATGTCATAACCTTTTTCAAGGTATAACATGATCACAATGCATCATGCATTTCCAAATTTTCACAATCATTTTGATTTCAAACACAACAATTTCAAGAAAAACCCCATACACGCATATAGGTAAGAATTTGCCCAATTACACAATAACTATAAATACATTACCTACCTATTTAGCTTGCGAAAATCTAAGTCAAGCTTGCCTTTCCTCTTGCTCTTTAGTAGGATTCCCTTGGTTTCCTACAACAAGCTATGCCCGTCCCGTATGTACACGACAACTGCAAAACTCATTGATTACCTTTACTCATTGAAAGTAAGCAACTGTTCTTCAATAAGATTGTATATCAGAGTCACAATTTTTTTTGACATTTTAGTACTGAATATTGTTACAACAGAATACTTTAGAATCCTGGAAGAATGTAAGGCGCAGATTTTAAAGACCTTACATGGATTTGTAGTTATGTTCATGTACCAGTGACATTACTTCACAAGATTGCAGAAAATTGTTATATTTGATAATATCGAGTATGCAGGAAGAAATGATCGAATATAAATGACTCCTCTTATTTATTATCCAATACAACAGTATTATACCTATCTATTGTTTTGAGTGGATTGTGATTTATGAATTCGACTGACCCTTCTCAGTTGGGACCCTTCTCAGTTGGCACCCAACTGATCACAGATCCTCCACCTGTCTACCACATGACTCTGTTGCCCCAAACCAATGCTCCCCATCCCATCTTTAATTATCACTTTGTAAAGTTCCCAAGCATGTTCCTTCGGTGATTATATATATATACACACACATATACAGTGTGTGGCGGCGAAGAAGATTGAAGAACACTAAACACACAAAGGAAAAGAGGCAGAGGTGGCAATGTGGGTCATAGCAGCTAAACCTAAACCTATCTGCTTTAACAGGACCCCCAGTTAAAAGGGTAGTTAAGAGGGGGCAGTTGCGAACCTCTGTGATATATATTATTAAAGACAAGCTAGATATTACCGGTTAAATTGGTAGAGCTATCTAGGGTTTTGCCGATTCCACATGCACGTCTTCACTCACGTGGGATACTCTGTCGTTGATGGATCCAACGGAGGAGGATAAGCTCTCCTCACCTCACGTCCAACCCATGACCAGCTTTAAAGCCAAGTTAAGCTAGTAGACTGATAGCAACTACTCCTCTACCCTAACACCGGTATCCTAGTTGGTCATGCCCACGTACTATGGAAATGGATATGTATTTACCATACAAGTCCTCTAACTTCAAAGTTACATACCTACCTTCTTAAGTTCTTGTGCGTGGGTTGAAATTCAAGTAATACTATATCTCTTTAAACATTTGCGCCAGTCCCATGCCAACATTCTTAGGTCTTGAAGTTCAAATGTCATTTTCCTGACAAGCACATCACAGTAGTAGTGTCAGTGAAGTGAAGAACATTGGAGGCTTAAAATAATTTTGTGTTTGAGCAATCTAAATTTATTTTTAAAGTGATGATGGTCTTGTGTGCTACAAAGTCAATTATTGTTTCTGAAGTAACAGCCTACGCGATATTTGGCTTAATCTTGTTAAATTATTGAATTGCAGGCATCCCTCAAACTCATAGCTGTTAGGAATTCATCGTACTTCGGGCCCGTCGATGTTCTCATGTATTCCGCACCAAACATACATTACCAAACGGCAGGCACATACATGTCGCTATACATATATGCATTAATTATAAAATCTTGACGTACAATAACTTAATTAACAATCCTGTACTTTATTATCTAGATAGTAATCGCTCTACAAATGGGCGTTTGAGATTTCCACTTTATAAAAAAAAGGAAGTAGAGCTCAAACCCTTTTCCATTGTCTCCTCTTGTTAGTTTCTCTTTATTTTTAACAGCTCATCTTTGACGAAGTTGGAATAGGGATGTGCAGTGTGCTCCTCATCATCAATTTCTGATCTTATAATATTAAAAAGAAAAGCATATAGTTTTGTCTTTCTTTTCCTTCATTTTCATTTTCTGTTAACTTAATCTTGTTCAAGCTAGCATTGAAGTATCCAATGTTGGAATAAGTGTAAACAAAGAAAGCAAAACGGCTATCAAAATCCAATCGCCATCAAACTTCTTGCAGATAATATTATTTCTTGTCAAAATCTGAAAAGCAGTAATGCATAAAGCATGTTGGTAATTTCGTGCACCTGGCTCGTTTTCTGTATCTCTCCGACCAAGGCCACAAGCGGCGGTGGATTGATACCGCCAACAAATGCGCAGGACAAGTGAAAACATACGCATAAGGTTACTTAAGCTAAAGAAGAATTGTTTTTGGTTAATCCGTCGTTTTCGTGCGAATTAAACAAAGTCGTAGTCGTAGCTGACCGTATGGCTTTTGCTTGTTCTCGAATCCTCGTTAATATAAAACCCAATAATCTAATTCCATTCCCTTTATTTAGTGATCTGAATTACAAGTGCTATCCTATGGGTTTGTTATTTTCATTATGTTCATGTGGCATTGACGGGAGAGGAAGTGTAGTTACTACTTGTGCTTATGAATTTTATGGTACATGGTAAATGCCAAGGTGCCCCTTTTGTTGGGTACATAAAATGGAGACAAGATTTTCTGTTCAATCTTATGGTGTCTTATTGTGTTCAGTGAATCTCACCCATTTATTTATGTGGATTTCGCATTTATTTATGCGAGATCCACATAAATAAATAGCTGAAATTTACTGGACACAATAAAACATCATAAAATTAGACAAAAAATTTAGACTCCATAAAATAAAATTGGGATTTCACTTTGGCCAATACTTGCTCTGTAACTTTTCTACTCAAGCACTGTACAGTGTACACACCAAGATTTGTACAAGGGATGCCTGCCCTTTCTTTTCCCTACATTAGTTGACATTTGTAACCTCCACCAAGACGACAACTACTAAGGGGCATCTATGTCCAAATGTCACCTTGTATTCTACACTGCACTCCTTGTCCACTTGCCCCAAACCAATAACTTCACCTACTATAAATATTTATTATTAGCTAATTAATTAAATAATAGAAGCTTCCCCTTCAATACTTTTATTTTATGCTCTCATTTTTCCTTTAATAAAAAAAAAAACAAGAGGTGACATAACTTTCTTAAAAGACTGTTACAGAGTTCCAAAGTCCGAGAGTGAGAAAAAAGAGGGTACAGATTTAACGGCTTCGCCTTCTCTCTTAGATCTGCGCTTTTCATTATCTTCTTGCCTTCTTTGTTCTCTACGGAGCTTCTTCACTCGTCTCGTGCCTCTCACCCAACTCGCATTCACTCAGCGATTGGAATCCTCTGTTGTTTGTGCATGCAGTTTCTAACATTTCATTGTCCTTGCGTTGGTTTTGAGTCATCAGGGAAATGGTCAGTTTCCTGATGGTTTGTAACGAGCTCAGGTGACTGACTCAATTGGCTGGGGTGGAGCTCCGGTGGAGAAGATGTTCCGGTCGGCGAGATGGAGGAGCGAGAAGAACAAGATCAAAGCTGTTTTCAAGTTACAATTTCACGCAACTCAGGTAGTCCTCAATTTTTGTACTTTGGATATTTTTGGTTAAGAAACAGAATGTGTTGATCTTCTCAACCCTTTCTTTGAAAGGTTTTGAAGACATTGTGAGAAACTGGAGAATTTCTAATTTTAGTCAATAAACTAGAAAGACTGGAGCTTTTTGTGACAACCACAAAAGGGAAACATAAGTTTGTTTTCATATTACTGTTCTTGGGGCTAATAAAGTGTTTAATGAAGAGTTATTGGCATTAATTCGGAGTCTGTTATTGCATTATTGTATAAATGAATGTGAAACTTGTGAATGTAGGTGGCGGAATTGAATGTGAACACATTGGTGGTTTCTGTGGTTCCTGGAGATGTGGGTAGGCCGACAGCGAAAGTAGAGAAGGGAGTGATCCGAGAAGGAACTTGTCAATGGCAATATCCGGTCTATGAGACGGTGAAATTTGTTAGAGATGCCAAGACTGGGAAGATAAATGAGAGAATGTACCATTTCATTGTCTCAAGTGTAAGGAATTGGTTAGAATGTGGCAGTTTTTCCTTTTGAATTTTCTGTTTCAATGAGTAGTTCCTTTTATTGGGTTACTATAGGGATCGCCAAAAAACAACTTGGTTGGAGAAATTTCTGTTGATTTTGCTAATTATGCATGGGCGGCAAAAGCTTCCACTGTTTCCCTTCCCCTGAAAAATTCAAAATCAAATATAGTTCTGCATGTAAGTTATCTCTCTTTCTCTCTCACATTTATGTTTGTCACGTATTTTGTCCCCAGAAAATAATGCTTTGGAGCTTCTTTCTTATTTCCCTTCTAGATTTTGATTTTGTATGTTGGTATTTTATAGGTTTCCATTCACAGGCTACAGGCAGACATTGATCAAAGGTAACTATTTGTAACTTGCGGTTTATGTTTTAGTAACTATTTTCAAGCTTTTGAGGTTTCTTCATAGATTTTGTTATAGTTTTTGACCTTAAGAGAGCTTTTACAGAGAAATGAATGAACCCGATGATTCAAACTTGAAACCTCATAGTAGAAGCTTGAACACCCTTCTAAGCAATGGCCACACAGAAGAAAACTTGAAGACTCATAGCCCTGAGGTAAGCTTGCTATATTGTTTTGAAATCATTGCCCAAGTTTAGCTTGTTTGGATGAGAAAAGATTTATAAAAAAAGAACAGAGAATAGAGTAATTATACATATCGTACTTTTACCTTCTTCTCTTTCTGCATTCCACCTATTTTTCATTAGTTTAAGCATTATAAAATTTTTATCCAAGAAATGAAATGTACACTTTTTGTTGTTCACAGGACGGATTACTTAACAATACCCCCAAAATCGCTGAATTAAATGGTTGTTATGGAGCCTCTAGTGGATCTGACATTACAATGTCAAGTTCTGAGAGCAGCTCTGGTCTCACTACTCCACGAGAACTTGGACCAGTGAACAATTCTCTTCCCCAAGATCATAATGGCTTCTTATCATCTCGTACCCAATCCTCAGCAGCCCATAAGACAATGGGAAATGCTTTGTATCCATTCTGTGGTGAACATCAGCAATCTGAGTGTGAGTGGTCAGCAGATTCTGATCATGGAGTAAGTGCAGATGACTCAACAAGCAGTTCTCATAGCATCCTTGCGCAAGAAAGACCCGAACAGGGTTCACATATTGAGATCGAAAAGCTAAAGGCCGAAGTTGATGCTTTAGCTAGACAGGTAGATGTGTCAGAATTGGAGTTGCAGACTCTGCGAAAGCAAATTGTTAAAGAGAGAAACAAGGGCCAGGATCTCACAAAAGAAATCATGTGTTTTAAAGAAGAGAGAGATGCATTCAAGGAAGAGTGTGAGCAACTCAAGGCCTTCCAAAAACGAATGGAGGAGTCAAAGAACAGAAATAAGTTGCAGTTTGATGGTGGGGATCCAAAGGCCCTTATGGAAGAAATCAGACAAGAACTGACATATGAGAAGGACGTGAATGCCAATCTTCGATTGCAACTGCAGAAGACACAGGAATCAAATGCTGAGTTGATACTTGCAGTCAAAGATCTAGATGAAATGTTGGAGCAGAAAAGTAGGGAAATATTCGATCTTTCAAATAAGCTAACATCAAGTGGGAATGCTACGTCAAGAATTGAGACTGATGATGATGAAGAGCAGAAGGTCCTTGAAGAGCTTGTTAAGGAGCACAGAGATGCTAAAGAATCCTATGTGCTAGAGCAGAAAGTTGTGGATCTTTGCAATGAAATAGAGATATACAGGAGAGATAAAGATGAACTGGAGATTCAACTGGAACAGCTTGCACTTGATTATGAGATACTAAAACAAGAGAACCATGAGATGTCAATTAAATTAGAGCAAAGTCAGCTGCAAGAACAACTGAAATTGCAGTATGAATGTGCCCCTTTCCCCAACATAAATGAACTAGAAGCCAACATTGAGAGCTTGGAGAATGAACTCCAGAAGCAGTCAAAGGAGTACACTGATGCTTTGAGCACCATAAAAGAACTTGAAACCCATATAAAGTGCCTGGAGGAAGATTTTGAGAAGCAAGCTGAGGTGTTTGAAGCTGATCTTGAAGCTGTAACATCTGCAAAAGTTGTACAGGAGCAACGAGCTATCCAAGCAGAGGAAGCTTTGCGACAAACCAGATGGAAAAATGCTAATACAGCTGAGAAGCTACAGGAAGAATTTAAAAAGCTGTCCACGCAAGTTGCTAATACATTTGATGCGAATGAGAAGGTGGCTATGAAAGCATTAGCAGAAGCTAATGAACTACGTGCACATAAAATAAAACTAGAAAGAATGCTTCAGAAAGCTGATGAGGATATCCAATCAGTTACGAATAACTATGAGGAAAAGGTGCATCGACTCTCGGATCAGCTAAATTCCAAAGTTGATCAGATTGAAAAACTGTTGGTGGAAATTGATGATAAATCCAAGCAGCTTGAGCTCCTAAAGAAGCAAGAGGAAGAACATGCTGGTGCATTTTCCCACGAGATCCTAAGGCTACAGGATGAGGTTAAAAGGCTTACAATGGACAAAAATCACCTCTCTGAACAAGCACAACAATTGGAAAATATGAGAGTTGAACTTGAACAGATGCAGATATCGGTCAAGCATGCTGAGACCCTGGTGCAAAGAGGAAACGTAGAAAGAAATGAAGTTGTAAGTGCAATGGCTTTGCTAAAAGAAGAAGCGCAAGAGTCAATGGAGGAGTTAAATAGGATCAAACGTCTCAACACTGAAAAAGAGACATCAGTTAGTCTCCTACAAGCAGAGGTGGAAGCACTTAGAGTTCAGTGTAAGGACTTGAAACATGCTCTGTTTGAGGACGAGCAAGAGAAAGAAAAGCTCAGAAAGCAAGTATTCCAATTGAAGAGTGAGCTTAAAAAGAAAGATGAGGCTTTAGCAAGTCTGGAGAAGAAGCTGAAGGAAAGCAACAAACGAGCAGCATTTTCTGATGGAGCAAAAACTCCAAGAAACAAGTCTACTCCAGTTTTTCATGGCACCAAAGAGGTTGCAAGCCTTAAGGAGAAAATAAAATTGCTTGAGGTAAACTTACAACACTAATCCAATTGGTCAAAATTTCTCAAAATGGACTATAGCCTTCCTGGAGAATTCACGTAAATTTCCAGAATTGACTTAGACTTTTTGCAGCCTGCAGTTGACAGGACGATTAACTCTTCATTTTGTTATGTGTCTAACAGGGGCAAATTAAGTTAAAAGAAATGGCTTTAGAAACCTCTACACTCTCGTTTTTAGAGAAGGAAAGAGAACTCAAAAGAATAATCGAAGAGCTGGAGAGCAGAGTTGAAGAACTCAATCAGAGCGATGCAAGTTTGTGCTGTAACCCACACCACCAGGTTAGTTTCTTCTTATTTAGCCTTTTCTATAATAGCATACTAGTCCAGAAAGTCTCTAGGATAGTTGATATGGTCATGTATCTGGGTGATTGTAAGCAACTTGAACTAGCCCCACGAAAATTATCCAATCATGTACTTAGTATAACAGTAGACCATTTTGGAACGACTTATTTCTTGCTGAACAACCTCACTACGTACCTTGGTAATAGTTTCAGTTGGTTTTTCTTGGACAATTTGTTTGGATCAAGCACCCTGATATATTGATATGAATCATCACTTGCTTATCAATTAATCATACAAACGTTGCTATAATTTATTAGCATTTTGCCGCAGTTTGTCGAAGAGAAAATTGGAAATGCTCCAAGTCTGCTTAAAGCTAACACCGTAACAAACTCTAATCAAAATGCGAGCAATGGGAATGGAATACTGCTGGTTGAGAGGTACAATTTCAAGGAAAAAGCTACTACTGATTAGAATTTCATTTCTTATATATTATAATCCATTTATAGTAGATGATTTGAGGGCATTTATTACTTTACCGTAAGCAATCCATAACCTTGTTCCACCAAGTTGGTGACTTTTAATTTTTTGTTGCAGTAATCAGGCTGATTTGTTCGAGAAAGAGAAGGGAAACTCCGACGTTACTGATATTGATGTGGACAGCGATGAGTTGCAATGCGAACTAGAATCCCTGAAGGAGAGAAACAGAACAATGGAAAGTGAATTGAAAGAGATGCAAGAGAGATATTCAGAAATAAGTCTCAAGTTTGCAGAGGTAGAAGGTGAAAGACAAAAGCTTGTAATGTCACTACGAAACCTGAAGAATGCCAAGAAGATCTAAGCGTTTGACCTTGGTACTGAAACCTATACCGTGTATAGTTAAAAAATGGTGATGTACCAATCAGAAAACCATGACTTGACAGTTTCATTAGAGTGAATAATTACTTTGTAAAAAAATTTATACGAAATTAAGTAGCAACCATGTAGTTACGAGTTTTCTTCCCCTTCCAATTCCTTTTTCTTTTTGTTGGAAAGTTTCAAGGCTGCGTATGTACGGAACGTGTTTCTATGAATTGTATTCATTGAACTTTTTCTTAGTCCAGACATCAAACCATTTTTATGTTCTTGTTTATAATCTCTTGTGTTCCTTTTTCTCTGTTTTTTCGCTAAGATTGTAAGCCGACGCTGAAGGTTCAAACTCAATCCATCATGATGCATTTGAAGCCCATGTACACTTTTTAAACGGCAGTCTCAGTGTTGAAGTAACAATCACATGTGAGTTAATGAAACAAAGAAAAAAAGTGAGTAGGTGGTGTTTTCGTAACAATGTTAAAGGATCCTGGAACAGGCGGCTTGTTTAGGTTTTAATTATTAACATGCACATTCATCAGAAAATGATTTTAAAAACAATCACAAACATGAAAAAGCATTGGAACAAAAGTTTCTGATACCCAACTTCAAAAACTATAAATAAAAACCTGGCTTTATGACTGTTTTTAACAATAAACCTCATTGAGGATCAGTCAAGGACCTCGGTTCTACGTATTGTTTTGTAATTAGCTCCGGCTTTTTCTTTATACAAAAAAAAAAAAAGATGACAAGCGCTTGCTTATGCAGAATAAGAATATGGAACAGGATATCCCTGCCCACAGTAGATGGTCACTGATGAACACCCTTTACTCCCAAATCTTGCATATGTTATCTTGTTCAACTTGGACTACATAGACATGTGCGTGCCTACTTGCAAATGTCCACAATACAACAAGTACACACTTCAGTTCCTTTCACTTGGGTTCTCTTTTGTGTTAGATTTTTCTTTAATGATTTTCAGTTTACATTTTGTTTCTTTTCCTTCATAATTTTGCTATTCCTAATTGTTTTATACTTTACTTTGTCTTTGTGTGCACTTTTATAGGTTTTATGCTTCTTAATCCACATTTTTTGAAATATAGTTGAAAACCTTGCTTTTGATTAT
>JANKYF010000226.1:52639436-52650303 GCA_029829435.1 Erythroxylum hondense | reverse complement strand
TGCTCGGTAGTGCACCTTTATCGTGGGTTACGTGTCGGAGCGACCTGCGGACGTCCCGATGTGTACCCTACGGTAAGAGGGCATTACATAAATAGAGTGAGGCATAAGGTTTATGCTCGCTTCAAAATCAAGCATATCCTTAGCCTCATCAACATAACCTATAGACACTTGCATAATAAAACGTCCTAGATCTTTCAGTTTGGGGGGTAAATGCGGCTATAGAGTTGCCTTGCTACTTTCGAAACTAACATCTTTTCGTTACGCTTAAACTTTCGTTTCTTGGTGCTTAGTTCCTTGAGGAACTTAACATAAATCGGAATGTTTCTAATCACATATAATAAGGGAAGATTAACATTGACCTTAGAAAGCATACGATGTTAATAGGAAAACTACTCATCTTGTTTCAATTCCTTAAGGCGACTTAGATATGGAATTAGTGGTCGATAAGGATCCATCGCCTTGTGTAGTTTTTGTCCTTCATTTTTCTTGGTGTCATGCTTAAGTTGTTCACCCTTTTGAATGTGACTTTAAGAGTTTCTCCCATTAACTTTTCTCATTTCGCTCATCTTCTTCTTAGGTAAGGCTTTCCTTCTCTTGATTATTAGCATCAGACAGCTCAAGGAAACTCAACATGATTGTCAATCATTTTACCACTTTTTAAAACAGTAACTATTTGAGCTTGCTCAGGTTGACTGGGCAACTTCCCTTTCTGATTATTGTGCATTTGAGCAACGAGTTGCTTTACATGGATCTCAATCCTCTTAATAGATGCTTCTAAATAATCAAACCTCCTGTTGTTCGTTTCTTGATTTTGAGTAGTGAACTGAATAAACTCAATCAAGCTCTCCTCCAAAAAAGGCTTTTGTGGTAGGTTTTGAAGTGAGGATTGTCCTTGGTAATAATTTGGGCTCTAAAAATTCTAATATTGTGGTTGGTGTTGCATCAGTATATTATTGGTCTTCCAAGAGAAATTGGGGTGGTTTCTCCAATAAGGGTTGTAGGTGTTTGAGTATGGATCATTTCGGTCCATTGGTTGAAAACCATTAAGCGAGTTAACTTGTTCTTCCCCAGCGGCCAAAGGTTCGTAAGAATACGAACAAACATTAGGTCTATAATCAAACGTTCCACAGATACCACACATCTCTTAATTTGAAATGTTTTGGGGTCGCTTATAGTGAGCATCTTCACATGCCTCGTCAACTTAGCTAACTGCATAGCCAATTCTTGATTCGAGCTCACTTCATGAACTCCAGGTCATCTTTCCCTAACACCCTTTTGTTGAGAACTGGCCCCCAACATTTCAAAGATTTCATACGTTTCTTAGGTCTTCCTCTCTTCTACAGCTCCTCCTGTTGCAATGTCCACTCATGTATTGGCACTATTGCATCAACCTATCATAAAAGAATTGGTTTAGCATGTGAAGTGGAAAATGATGGTGTGGACATTGTATCAATAAGAGCTTAAATCATTCCCACTCCTCATGGAATGACTATCCCTTCATCTAAGTGAAGGTAGCTATCTTAGTGCGCAACTCATATGTCTTTTGATGAGAATACAATTTTCCCATGAATTTGTTGTACACCTCCTCCCATATAGCCAAAGACTCGAAAGGAAAGGTCATCAAACATATCGTAGCCTGATCTTTCAATGTGTATAATAAGCATCTCATTTTGAGTTGATCTTCATTTAATCTATCCAATGGAAAGGTTTGGATAGTGGCATAGAATTCCTGAATGAAGTTTAAAGGGTCTTCACTGGGATCCTTATAAAACGATGGTAGTATGTTATAATAGATGCTCTTCAATTCATAGTTCCTAGCTTCCTCTCTTAAATGTATGCACGAAGTAGCAGTACCAATCACTGGTCTAGCATACTCCTTCATCACTGACTACCTTTCACCCATCTTGTGGTTATTCACTTAATCTTCATGCTTGGATTCCTCATGATTGTCTTTAGAGTCCCTTTGAGGTCTTTGTCTTCGATGTATGTTATCAATAAAATAGACTCATTCATTATCCAAAGATCACCTTCCTAGGATAAACCAAGTGAGTTCACTACCTAAAGTTCTCCCGCCTACCACAAACTAACTACAAAAAGCACTAAATTAATAACGAAAATTACAAAACACGTTAACAAAATAACACAATAAAACATGCATGCATGAAGAAACACTAACAATCAAAATCACTTAAGTGAATAAAAACAATCAAAATTAATTCAAATTCAAAACACTAAACATCTCCTAAACAATGACGACAAAAAACTTGTTGTGTCAAAAAAATTCTAAAAATTACCTAGGCCATCTTACTCACAAGTATACGAGGTAGCTATAGTGATTACCCAGGATCGTCTCCCACGGAGGTAAAATTGGTTAACTAAAATTAATTTTAAATTAAAATTAAAATAGATGTAATCCTAAACACTCTATTCTGAATTGTCGAGTGAAAGCTTTAAAGAAAGTCACAAAATAATCTCAAAAGTAAACTGAATCTATCGGAAGAAAAAATGAGTAGAAATCGAAGTAGAAGACTCTTGAGAATTAATATCACTAATTTAATCTCCTATGCATGATTAAGGGGCAATGATTAGATAGTTGTCTTATAGAAATTAACATTTTGGCCCTAAGATCAACTTGAATAATAGACTAAATCTAGCGTTCACATTTGATAAATTATTATTCGAATTAATTATGAAAATCCAACTACTAATTACTACTTAAGTTAATAAATTTATAATTCTTAACCAAAGAATATATATTTTTTAGTTCCATATTAAACTTCTCTCGGTTCTTTGTTTAATACTAAAACAATGCAAAGTCTGGTCATGCTATTACATCCATTCAGTTCAAAAACTAAAGCAAACATAAAACAACAACACAATCCATCAATCATGCATATTTGACTAAAATAACTACATTAATTCTCAAGAAAAAGAGATCATTACATCATTACATCATAACATAAACACAATTCATTATCTCCATACACTTCAGTACCATGTTCAATAATAACAAAAGTATTAGAGCAACAACACAGTGAATATTGAATGGACTATCAATCTTTAACAGAGAAAATAGGTTCAATAGATAAAAATATAAATGAGTTCAACAAAAATGTTTCCTAATATAGCAACAAAGGTGAAAAGGAATGAACAAACAAATGGCCTCTTGAATGATGAAGCTCGCAGTGGATCTCTAGTCAAACTCCACCTCTCTGGCGTTTGCTCTTGCCTTCTGCCTCTAATCTGAGCTCACTTTCTCTACTATTTTTCTCTCTTCCTCCTCTATTTCTCTTCTTTCTTTTCTCAGCCGAAGCTCTATTTCTCCACCTCCCTTTCTAACTCTCTTTTTGTCCCAATGTGGAATGAAGAGTGAATGAAAGATGTTTGCTACCACCCTACTTCTATTTGTAGTATGCTCCTAGGTCTAGGGTTTTGTACCCTCAACCTCTGCAACTGCCATGTAAACATTAAGAGAAAATGAAGGAAATGAAGAAGGTGTATAAGTCACGGTTGTGACTCACACATGCACGGCCGTGCATGTAAGTCATAGCCATGACTTAACTTGCACAGCCACGACATAGTCAAAATATGCAACTATATAATGGTCATTTTTGTGCACAATTTTTCTTGTTTAAGTTTATGTCATATTCACAAATTAATTCAATTAAGATTCACGTAACATCCACACCGATTTCACTCAATTCATATCAAATTTGAATTAAATCGTAACCAATTTTAGCATATGCAAACAAGTAAAATCAAACAAAATTCAACACAACACTCCCTTCAACATTCTCTTATTCGTAATCTTCCACTAATACTATATGAATTATTGTTGATGCATTAAAAGGTAGAGATGTACATAATTATAAATTAATTATTCTGGATCCCCTTTAGCTTGAGCTTTTCCTACTTCCATTGCCATATTTTAAAAATTTCTGTTTGGTTTAACAATCATCCACACTAGTAACCCAAATTAAACAACTTTTTTTTTCTTTATCATCTTTGTTAATGGACACGAAGATTGAGGTCAAGAGTGTAGGCTACAGTTCACATATTATATAATGGCGTGTGAAGGGAGTAAAACAAAAATAAATAAATAAATCACAAAAGAGTTGTACAATTAACCCATAATTACCCATATCTATCAAAGAGCTAAGAGAGAGTTGTATAATAATTCTTACAATGAAGATGGATTTTTAATCAATAGTATTGGTGAATGGCAGATCTGGTATTCAATATGAGTGGGAATTAGGTATTGTCAAACGGTGACATTATAAAGACACACGATAAAAGTAATTTCAAAATAAGCGCAACCGTAAAAGGTCTACAACAAAACATTACAATTTTTCATCATCTTGATAATTAATTATGAGAAATGTTCGAATAATCGTTTAAAGAATACAGGTTATCATGATTCTAAAAACCATGAACATTAGCAATGCAAAGATGTGAAAAAGTTAATATCGACCTAGTTCAGCCTAATTCTGACGAGGCTGCACGTTGCCGTTTGGATCCATGAGATTGATCAGCTACGGCTTGAAGATTCCTGCAAAACCAAGAAGGCACATCGGGGGTTGTTTCCCGATTAGCCCCTCTGACGCTCAAGTAAGTCTTTTGGTGAAGGTTGGATAGCCGAAAAGTAGAGAGAACTAGGGTTATGAGTTGCGTACCTTCATCGTGATGAAATCATACCTTATATATGGGATCGACGCTCGGGTTAAGTCTTTACGTAGACTTCTACTTCTGCATGGGAGGTTTTCTCCTGCTAGTGGGTCGTGGATGTGTGGACCAGGCCCGGGTTAACCAATAGGTGTGAGACCCATCTTTGAGAGATAGATCGATCGGCCCATGGATCGTTGTGATTGGGTTCGGGCCCAGTACGACTGACCCGACCATAAGCCCCCCTACTCCTCAAGTCTGAGCAAGGAGAAGGGTCGAAGGAGTATACCAGGATCCTGTCACTCATCTACGAGACAGCTCGGGGTAGGTCCGATCGGTCGGATATTAACGTTGTAGCTCGTCTATGAGACAGCTCGTAGTAGGCTCGATTGGTCGGATATTAACATTGTAGCTCGTCTATGAGACAGCTCGTAGTAGGCTCAATTGGTCGAGCAGTAATGTATAGCGTGTGACTGCTCGCATCGGGAGACGTTTATTACATGATAGCTCGCACCAAGGTAGTTCAGGTGAACATCGTTATCGAGCGCGTGAAGGCGCTTGGAGTAATTATTACTGACAGCGCGTGCCCTATGATAGATATTCAGAGTTTGTAACCGTTGTGTAGCTGTCACGTACGTCTTTTCAATTGTTGCGCCGTTCCGGGTTTCTAAAAACCCTAATTCATTTTCGTTCAGATCCAGCCACGTGTCCGAGCTCGGCTCGGATTTTCTCCACGCGTCAGGCGTTGGTTGGGGCATTCGTTCAACCGTTCCTTTATAAATATTCAAAGTCGATGAATTACAGGTTTTCTTCACACTCATTTCGTTCTCCGGCTATATTTGCAACTCCTTGCTTACAGTTTCCGAAGTTTTCCTCCAACTGTCGTACAAATTTCCGACCTCATAACACCAAATAGGTACGTCCTTTTCCCTCGTTTCCTCTTCTAAATTTCCTCTTGATGAACATGTCGTCTACCGGTTCTCGAAGTGAGGTTTGTCCAATGGATGATGTCGCCGAGAGGGTGTCTGAAGTAGTGGCTGAGGCAGTGGCGACGTCGGGGTTGAGAGACGTCGAAGAAATCTCGATGAGAGAGCGGAAGGATGGGCTGGTCGTGAAGGAGCTGCCAAGAGATAATCGACGATGACCGCGGCGGAGCTGAAACGGTCGGTTATTAGGAATGATATCCCTCTGTCCTGGGAGCCTAGGCTGGCCTTGGGGAACGAAAGAATCCACAGCGACTTGAGTGGGTGTTTTGCCGTCTCTGATAGTTTCTTCTCGATCGGCGGCATGAAGCTTCCGTACGCCCCGATTATTGATGAGGTGTGCGCTGACTACCAACTAAGGCCGAGTCAGATTCCTCCGAATGGGTGGAGGTTCATTAACGGTCTGGCTTTGTTGTGCCATCAGTTTGGCTGTCTGCCTTCGGTCAACATCTTGGGCCACTTTTTGAGAATGAACCAGAGTCCGAGCTCTGGGGGTGAGATTCCTTCTCTGCTGTACAGAGATGTCCGGTATCGCCCGGTCAGAACGGCCTCCAAAATTACCGCTTGGCGGACAAAATACTTCTTCGTGAAGCCTCCGGGATCTTCCTTCGAGTCCCAACCGTGGAGGTATCCTTTAGCCGAGCGATGGAACGACTTGTCGAGTCTATCTCTTACTAGAGAGGAGCGGGAGGTGGTCGGTCTTATAAAGGAGTTCGGCTGATATGAATTCGCTCGGCTCATTTCGGGATACCGCGGGGGGGCCTCGGCCAATTCTTTTCTAATTGACCCCCCGCCACAAGTTAGCGGGCTAGGAGAGGAAATTGCCCCGCCTGGTTGACCCCTCATGGTTGAATTATTTACCATGTTTGTAGGTTTTGGTTCGATTTCTAACCTGTTTTCGTTGCTTGTGCAGCCATGGTCAAAGTTCATGCTTTCGGTGGGCCCCCCAAGTCTGCCAAAGGCAAGCACAAGGCTGCCGGGCCTTCGGAGGCCAGAGGGCAGGAGCAGAGAGGGGAGGCCAGTTCAGATGTCGTTCGGCCCGCTGCTTCTGAGCGGCAAAGTGTTCCTCCTACCGTTTCTGAGCCGTCTGTCGCGCCTGCTCTGGTCGCTACGCCTGGTGGTTATTAAGGAAGAGGAGGAGGAAGAAATTGAGTGACCTCTTGAGAGAAGAAAAGCAGCTCAAGTAGCTGACCGGTCTTCTCGCCCTTTAGAACAAGGCAGGGAGAAGGAGAAAAGGAAGGAGAAAGTGGGGGAGAGTGCTGCCCAATTAGATAAGGGCAAGGGGAAGAAGCAAACGGGGAGCGCTGATAAATGGGAGCCGACGATCAGTCTGGATAAGACTGCCTCGATTGCTAACCTCGAAGTGGCTCTTCATATTGCTGAGAGGGTCGTTCCTCCTGCGGACGGGGAGCGTTTTGACTAGTTGAGTCATCAGGAGCTAACGGGTCGTGCCATCCGTAACTCTGTTAGGGAGGTGGCTTTCGTTCTCTCGATGCATCAGCGTATCGAATTACTGGGCCGGGAGATCCATGCCCTCCTTGAGCAGGTTGACACTTTAAAGACCGAGCTCTCGGAGGTCAAAGAGGAGGGAGATGTCTCCCGGGCTCAACTCTCTTCCTTGGAGGAGGAGAAGAAATCTTGGGAGGAGGAGCGCAACGTTCTAGGAGCTCAGCTCGCTACGGGCAAGGAGGAAAGAAACGCCCTGAAAGCTCAGCTCGCTGCGGGAGAGGAGGAAAGAAGCGCCCTGAAAGCTCGACTCGTCGCGGAGGGGGTTGAGAGGAGAAGGGCGATTGTAGTGAAAGACGAGCTGGCCGAGGAATGTAAGGTCTTACAAGGGAAAGTTGAGTCGGAGAGAGAGCTTAAGGCAAAGTTCCTCGAGGACTGTCATGCGGCGGTGAGTGGCCAAGCGAGAACCGAAGATACGCTGAAGGAGGTACGAGCCTCCATTAAAAGGCAAAGGGTCGAGGCGATCAAGCGGTGGCAGAGGCGGTTCTTACAGGAGGAGTGCTTAGAGTACTCTTGTGACTTGGCCCTTATGATCCTGAAAAATTGCCATGACGCTTGTGTCCCTGAGGGGTCGGACGGTCCTTCGTTTGAGGAATTTGCTGAGCCGATGCTTCCCGCCGCTTTCGGCCTCTCTCTGGAGGAAGTAAGGGAGAGAGCCATGGAGGACTGAGGGTCAGTCCCAGATGAGGAGCTGGACCTTAGCTCGACTGAGGAGGATGAGCTTCCTTGTGAGGATATTTCTCCGGCCGCTCCCTTGGACCCTGCCCCTATTTCGACTGTTCCGTCCACTTCCGAGGCTTCCCCTGGGCATCTGCCGACCTCAAAGGCTTCCCCTGCTGGTCATACCTCTCCTTCTGTTGATTTTTAAAGCTCACCTGGTCGGGCTTGTGACCAGGACGAATTTAAAGGAATGAAATTCTTATTTTTGTCCTCCATTATTTCGATGTCGTTTCCGCGTCTGTTTTCTTTATGTTCGTTTGATAGTAGGGTTTGACAAAGTTGTTCTTGGCCGAACGACCTTGTCTTAGCGATCCGACCGAATGTGGTCGATCTATGTCGGGACCGAGCGAGGCGAGCGAGGGTCCCAAGGATTTTGTATTGACGACCCGACCGACCGTAGTCGATCTATGTTAATGCCAAGCGAGGCGAGCAAGAGTCCCAAGGATCTTGTCTTGGCGACCCGACCGACCGTAGTCGATCTATGTTAATGCCGAGAGAGGCGAGCGAGGGTCCCAAGGATCTTGTCTTGGCAACCCGACCGACCGTAGTTTATCTATGTTAATGCCGAGCGAGGCAAGCGAGGGTCCCAAGGATCTTGTCTTGGCGACCCGACCGACCGTAGTCGATCTATATCGATGGCGAGCGAGGCGAGCGAGGGTCCCAAGGATCTTGTCTTGGCGACCCGACCGACCGTAGTCGGTCTATATTAATGGCGAGCGAGGGTCCCAAGGATCTTGTCTTGACGACCCGACCGACCGTAGTCGGTCTATATCGATGGCGAACGATGGTTGATGGGATTTTCTACTCTTTGCCGAATATAATGAAACTTTTCTTGTCAAGAAATCTGAAAACCCCTTTATTGATGATAATGAAGGCGTGGGCCGTTAAAAAACCTGTCTGGCAGGGACAGAAAAAAGGTTCCTACGGGTTGTGTACAAAAACAATGATAAACAAAGATTAACTAAAATAAAACTTATCTACTGGTAGAACGCCTTCAAGTTTCGAGAGTTCCAAGGCCTCGGTAGAATCTTCCCTTTCGCATCGCGTAGGATGTAAGAGCCATGCCCGGCTTGCTTGATCACTTGATAGGGTCCTTCCCACGCCTGTCCGAGCTTTCCAGGATGCTTCCCAGCCGCCTCGGCCTTTCGCAGGACGTACCCGCCAACCTTTACGTCGCTCGGCTTTACCCTTCTGTTGTAGAACTTTGTCGCTTTTTGCCTGATGGCTTCTGAATGAGCAGCTGCTCTTTCTCTGTCTTCACTGAGAAATACGAGTTTTGCTCGGCGGGCGTCATCATTCCGTTCTTCTTCGTAGCCCAACACTCTTTGATTATGCAATTCCACTTCTACTGGAACTAGGGCTTCTGCCCCGAAGGTCATCCTGAACAGCGTTTCCCCTGTGGCTCCGTTCGGTGTGGTTTTGTACGCCCACAATACTTCGTCTAGTTCTTCCACCTAAGTCCTTCGTTCGTCTAGGCGCTTCTTTAGAGCACTCATTATTTTTTGTTGGTGTTCTCCGCAAGGCCGTTGCTCTGAGGGTGAGCTATTGAGGTTAACTGTAGCCTTATCTTTAGTCGGTTGCAGAAGTCTCTAAACTTATCGTTATCGAACTGTCGACCATTGTCCGTAACCAACACCATAGGCATCCTGAAACGAGTTAGTATATTTCTCCTCACGAAGTTCTCCACCTTCTGTTCAGTGATTGTGGTGACAGCTTCCGCTTCAACCCACTTGGTGAAATATTCCACTGCCACAACCAAGAACTTCTTCTGTCGAGGACCGAGGGGGAAAGGTCCCAGTATATCCATTCCCCATTGAGTAAAATGGATAGGATGGCTCATGATTTTCATCCGCTCGGTCGGTTGATGAGACAGGCTATCGTTTTTCTGACAAGCCTCACATCAGTCGACTTTTTCCTGGCAGTCTCTTCTCACTGTCGGCCAGTAATATCCCTGTCTGATCGGTGTGTGAGCCAACATTCTGCCTCCTATATGGTTTCCACACATTCCTTCGTGAACCTCGGCTATTGCTTGCTCGGCTTCTTCTTCATCCAAGCATCGTAGTAGTGGCCAGTCATAAGAACGCTTGTATAGGGTGCCATTAATGACCGCATATTCGGCCGCTTTTATTCTCAGTTTCTTGGCCTCTAACGCTTCTTTCGGTTGTGTTCCCTCTAGGAGGTACCATCTGATCGGCTCCATCCAACTCGATCGACCGGTGCTTATGTCAAGAACTTCCTTGGCTTTTTGGATGCTAGGCCGGTCTAGTCGTTCAACCAAAACATTATTTTTGGCGTATCGATCAGAAGCCATTCTGGAGAGCGTGTCTACCTTAGCATTCTGAGCTCGCTCTATTCTATTGTTCGAGTATTGGTCGAAGTTACTTAACTCCCGCTTTACCAACTCTAGGTATTTGATCATGTTGCTCCCCTTGGCTTCATACTGTCCAACGACTTGTCCGACCACTACTTGGCTATCTCTATATACCTTTAAGTGTTTCACTTCCATTTCCTTGGCCAATTGAAGGCCGGCTATCAAAGCCTCATATTCTGCTTCGTTATTGGAGGCCTTGAATTCGAGCCGAAGGGTATATTCCACCTTTTCTTTTTTGTGCGGGCTGATCAGCACTACTCCAGCTCCGCTTCCCTCGGCATTAGACGACTCGTCAACAAACAAGTTCCAGGCAGGGGATTGCTCACACTGCGAGTCTGGTTGACTCATTTCTGCAATGAAATCTACCAACACCTGTGCCTTGATCGTCATTCGAGGCTTGTACTGGATGTCGAACTCCCCCAATTCTACCGCCCACTTTATTAGTCTACCCGAGGTTTCGGGCTTTTGGAGGCACTGTCTGAGGAGTTGGTCTGTCCATACCTCAATGGTATGACTCTGGAAGTAAGGTCTTAACTTCCGTGCTGCCGTTATCAAGGAGAGAGCCAGCTTTTCTATAGGCGCATACCGCGTTTCTGGTCCGGTCAACACCTTGCTGACGTAGTAG
>JANKYF010000226.1:52502346-52512711 GCA_029829435.1 Erythroxylum hondense | reverse complement strand
AAGAAAAATTTCGGGAGCCAACAGAATGTACTGCATATACACATCAAAAGGAAGGTAAGTTGGAACCTAAACAGTGAAGGGAGTATTTTTAGGCCACCTAGAAGGATTCAAAGGTTACAAAATCCTACTACTTCAATAGGGAGGTTTCAAAACTATTATTAGCAGAGATGTGACCTTTAAGAAAAATGAGTTTACTTTATTGTGCAGGAATTCTCCAAACTCTGACCTACAAAAGGAAGTTCAGAAGTAACTTAGATCACCAAGTACTTCAATCCCCTTTTGTGCTACCAGAAACAAAAGTAGAAGAAGGTAGCACACAATCTCATAATGAGGAACCTATGCAAGGCCTTATTCATCATGAACAAGGGATTGAAGAAACAGAAGGTGAAAGTGAGGAAAGAGCCTCACACACAGCTGCTGATAACTCTAACAAAGGCCTACAAGATTATCAGCTCACTAAAGATAGGCAACCAAGACAAAGAATTCCTAATAGGAGATAAAGACTCATATTTAGTTGAATTTGCATGTCTTGTTGCATAATCCATATATTGTAGGGCACCTGAAACCTATGAAGAAGTCATGAAGAGAAAGGATGTTGAACAATGGAAGTTGGCTTGTAAGAAGGAATATTCTTCTCTAAGGAAGAATATGACCTGGACATTAGTGCCTAAACCACCTAAAGCAAAGCTAATAGAAAACAGATGGTTGTTCAAGCTGAAAGAAGGAGTTACAGAAGCATAACCTAAGATATACAATGCTAAACTTGTAGCAAAGGGATATAGACAGAAAGAGGGAGTTGACTACAAGGAGATTTTCTTACCAGTAATAAAGTTTAAAACCATTAGACTCATCCTAATGCTAGCTACAAATTATGACTGGGAATTCCATCAAATGGATGTCAAAACAACCTTCCTATATGGAAAGCTAGAGGAAACCATCTACATAAAGCAACCAACTGGTTTTGAGGATAAGGAAAAGCTAGATTATGTGTTTCTATTACAGAAGTCCCTATATAGACTCAAACAAGCACCTAGGCAATGGAATAAGAAGTTCAATGAGGTTGTTGCTAGTATGAAGTTTACTAGAAGCTCATATGACCACCGCCTATACTTTAAGGATCTAGGAGAGACAAAAGCAATCTTTATGCTGGTCTGTGTGGATGACTTAATCATTACTGGAAAAGATCTAAGTAGAATTCAAGAGGTAAAGACTGATTTGTGCAAACACTTCGAGATGAAGGATATAGGAGAAGCACAAAAGCTTATAGGAATACAAATAATCAGAAAACGGAGGGAAGGAAAGCTATGGCTTATTCAAAGGAACTACATTAGAAAAGTTCTAGCTCAGTTCAACATGGAATAAGCAAAACCAAGTTTTATCCCTATAGGATCACATCTATAGATGGTGTCTAGTTAAAGTCCTAAGACAGAGGAAGAACAGAAAGTTATGACACACTATCCCTATGATGTTGGAGTTGGAAGTATCATGTTCTGTTATGTACAAGACCTGACCTAGCCTATGTTATTAGTATTCTAAGCAAATTTATGGGCAATCTAGGGTTTGAACACTGGCAAGGGTTAAAGAGTGTTCTCAAATACTGAGCTGGAACTATAAATTATGGATTATGCTTTTCAAAGGCTGAACTAACTAAATGCAATTATATGTCCTTGTATAGTTTTGTGGACCCAGATTATGCAGCAAACAAAGATACAAGGAAAAATATTTCAGTATATTTCTTCACAATATTAGGAAATACAATCAGTTGGAAAGCACAACAACAGTTAGTAGTTTCTCTATCAACTACAGAGGCAAAATACTATGTAATTACTGAAGGAGCAAAAGAGTTATCATGGCTATCAAGCATCTTGAAGGAAATCAACATCAACATCGCAAAGTCAAAAATATTCACAGACAGTCAAAGTGCACTATAACTCAGTAAGGACCCAGTTCTACATGGAGATCCAAGCACATCGACGTTCGATTCCATTTCCTCAGAGACAAAATCTCTCAAGGATTGCTCACTCTAGAAAAAATCACTAGTGAACAAAACCCATCTGACTTCAGAACGAAGGTTGTCACTCCAAGGAAGTTCACTTTCTATAGAGACTATCTACAGATAATTGAAGCCCCTTAAAGACGATAATAATCGAAGACAATTTCTCTCGATCTCACGATTTCGGTGAAGCTAGGGCTTGGTTATTAAATCACCCACATATTGAAGAACTACATGAAGATTAATGGAAAAGGAGGGTATAAATGTAAAGATATTCACAATTCTCCATTAACCCTTAACAAAGAATCAACAATCCAAAGACAAATTTAAGGAATCATGGTTAAGTGCAGAAGTGTGTTTGAAAAATCGAAGAGGTAAGGAGAAAAACAATCTAACTAAGATAACAATAGAAGCTAAGTCAAAACACAGAGTATTGAAGCATAAGTCAAGCACGTGAGTGGCATGTGACACATTCCTCATAAGCGAACACACTGAAAGATACAACTGCCACTGATTGCCTATATAAAACAAACATGAGCTTTAGTCTTAAAAAATATAGATCACATTTCATTGTTATCTAATAGTCTGAGAATGATTTACAAAAAGAATAGAGAGAAAGTTTAAGAACTACTAGAGTACATATCAAAGGGTGCTAGACAGAGTTTAGAGACCTCTTTGCAAGTGTTTTTGAAAACACTCAATCTTTTGTAACTTGATCTTTTCTTAGTGGAACCACTGACTGTGAGATCCTTGGATGTAGATAGCATTTAAGCTATCAAACCAAGTAAATATTGTGTTCTTTACTTTATGCTACTCTTACTTTATGAAAAAATCAAAACATTTTCATCAATCTTTGTGGTAAAAGACAGCAGAAGGATACAATGATCCTAACAGAATTGATTTACAGAAACAAAATAACTCAGATAAACCCAATAATAAAAAGCAAGATGATAACAAAAAGTGGCATGAGGTGAAAGGCATGGCAGTAGTAGTGAACGAAGTGAGAAGTGTCTAAGCTAGAAAATCCAACCTAGTCAGTGGAGCAGGAATCTGGCAAAATCTTAATGATACTATATAAAATCTCTCACCGTTAAGGATGATTCTTGAATCACTCACTTCCCTCACTCTCCTTGGCATTCAAAAGATCGAAGTCAATGTTTCAAAAAAAAAACAAAAAAAATAAGTTCTCTTTGGCCCTATCAAAATATCACTTTACCACTACAACATTAAGCAACTAACACAAATTCACAAGCCACAATTCAAAATCTCATATTTTAGAAAAAAAATTAACTAGTAACCAATAACCATTCAAATCATAAGAAAGGCTTAACCACTAGTGATGGAAATAACTAGTAAAGATGGGGAACAAGTATTGATGCGAATTATAAAGCAAAAGTTGAGCACATGATGATCAACCCCTTAAGAGCAACTTTAATCCTTCAATTTTCTGCCTTAATTTGGTCCAACTTATGCTCCTTTCGACCCATGTAGGCAATTAAGATCTAAAAACATAATAGGAATAAATTAAGTACTAATAATAGAAAAGGCTCTCAAGTAAAAAAATGCACTACACATGGGATTATATATGTAGTCTATTTGGCATTTATCATATTTCAAGGTGTTATTATTGAGGTTCACATTAGTTTAGTATCCAATTTTTCGCTCTAAATTATATTATAATTATTTTATTGATTTTTGTTTCTTATTCTTGTTTCATGATTCCTTCTTTATTTCCTTTTTTGTTTTTCTTCATGTTTTCCTTTTTGTTCAATATCCTTTAGAGTTTATATTGCTTTGTTTCTTTGTTTTTGTATCATTATGCTTTCGTCTTGTCTTTTTGTATTGTTACCATTTTATCTTTGCTTTCATATTGTTCAATTTTTATTTTGTTCCATATTAATTTTTGTGTTTCTTTATTATTCCTTTCGTTCTATTGCAACATGCTCCTTTTTTTAAGTTCTAAAAAAATAAAAAAAATTCCACTATCATCTTGATTTTAGGGTTTTTTTTCCTCTTCTTTTTATAGTAGAGTTTCATCTAATTAAATTGCTTATTTTGTGCCTTTAATATTAAAATTTTTTGAAACTCTATTATTTATATTGTTATTTTATCAAAGAAAAGAGCAAAAGAGTGAAAGATGAGTGGTTTTTGACTTTTAAGAACATAGGTGTAAAGGGTTTGTGAGGATATTTTCTTTACTAACCCTTTCTTACAAATTATAAATATGCCTTCAAAGGGTATTTCCTCTCTGAAAGAGAAGAAAGACAACTCATATTTCATGTAGGTCATGCAACAACATATTAGGAGGATAAGTATGACATTTAGTAAGATTCGAGATTGATTAAAATTTTGAGATAAAGACATACAATTTACAAAGGGAATAATCACTACAAGTTTCTAATACAAATCGATAACTAACATGAGTTTTCCAAGTGATTTTGATGACGATGAAACAGAAATGTCTTGCTTGACGAATACCATAACCAAAAAATAATATGGACATATTTGTACATTAAGGAGAAAGTTTTGAGATAAAGACATAGACAATTTACAAAGGCGATAATCACTACAAGTTCCTAATACAAATCGATAACCAAGATGAGTTTTCCAAATGATTTTGATGACGATGAAACAGAAATGTCTTGCTTGACGAATACCTTCACCAAAAAATAATATGGGCATATTTGTACATTAAGGAGATTGGCAAGACAGAAGGGCCATAAAAGATGGGTTTCAATAAACCCATTGCTCTTGCACCCAGGGCCGGTCAGCAGGGCACCTGCCCAGGGCCCTCTATAAGAGGGGGCCCCTCAGCCCCCTCTTTAAATAGTTTTACTCTGAATAGCTTTACAATATGCTTAAGTGTGGCGTAGGTTACAAACAAAGCAACACTTCCATCTTCAAGGCCTTAAATTCTGGCATATAGATTCTCGTTTGGCTTTAACGTTGTAGATGATTATAACAAAAAAAAAAGCATATTGTCAATTTATTGGAGCTTTTTTTTTAATTTCGTCCAGGGCCTATAAAATTATAGAAACGACCCTGCTTGCACCAATGACACCCAAATAAGTATATAGGATTAGCTCAAGTTACAAGGAGAGAGTGATAAAAGGGAAAGTGAACTGAAAATAAGGATGAGAGATTAAAAAGAAAAGAAAAAGAGAATGAAAATAAAGAGTTGATCGATAAAAAAGAAAAGGAGAAAAATTAGAAAAAAAAAAAAGAGAAGAAAGTATTGAGAGAAAAACAAAGAAACAAGTTAGCTTTTGTACTGGAAAGAGTAAGATTAAAAGAGCTTTTTATTCTAACCAGCTTATGATTTTACCTTTGTACAAAGCAACTTGTTTCTTTTGATATAAGTGAGAGTTCGACGGCAAATCTTTTAAAGAAATGGGCTACGATGTGAACATAACTAACCCAAAATAAAGGATTTGTTACATACAGGTTTTAAGTAATCATAAAAGTTGAAATTAGAGAAATTTTGGAGACAAAACACTTACTCTAGGCTCTAGATGAATACAGTCTTTCAATATAGGCATAGTCTAGACCATACACCTTTTTTAATGCTAGAGTTGAAGTTTTACTGAATAACATGGTTTGACATGCAGTCGTGTTCCATGCCACCTCTAACTTTACAAATTATATAGTATATCTACGACCTCACGCATGGGTGTCTCCATGCCATGTCCACTTATGCTAAAATATATGTTAACCTTCACGGCCTAACTTATGATCATATTTTAAGTCGTGCTCAGTGAAAACCCTAATTGTTATTTAAGATTTTTTTTTATTCGAAAAAATTCCGTAGACAGACCAAGCGGGCACACCTTTTTGAAGGCTTAACTGACATACCGCCTCATAGGCGGGCCAAGCAGGCGCACCTCATCATTGAGAGCCCAACTAGTTCTCAATCTACAGGTAAAACTCCGACTACTCCAGGCTCTTACAAGAGAGGCTAGCATGGAATCGAACCTGGGACTTAAGCAAAGTCAAACTCCGCTCTCAACCATAGAGCCACACCCCTTGAAACCTCTAGTTTTGTATTTAAATATTTAAAGTTTGATTCTTTTCAATTGGACAAACATAACTGACCATTAATATAAATGTGGCATTTTTTTCTTTGATACTTCAAAACTTTTTTTGAACTTATTAAATTATTTGCTTATGATCTTCAAAATATATTATAATCTTAGTTCTAATTTTTTATAAACGAGTCAAGATTCTTTTATAATATTTTATTTTTAATATGATTATAACTTTTTGGGGGTTAGATTATAAATATATGGCTTTAAGGATCTCATTCTTAAAACTAACATAAGTGAACTCTTATCATTACCTCCTAGCACCACTTTTATATAACTTTCAAGATGCAATGGGCTACTGGAAAGTAAGTAAAAAAGTAATAGAAGTTTCATCTCAGTCCAGTTAGGGAGGGAGAGAAACAAGAAAGATGGAAAGAAAAGGAAAAAAAAAGAAAAAGTGAGGTCACTGGTCTGAAGGACGTGCAGGGTGGGGTTTGGTACTTTGGTAGGCCACCGCACAGCACACTTGTCACACACTGACTACTAATCGGTAAAGAAACAGAAAAAGCAAGGAGAGGCTTTTATTATTTAAAACCCTTTAATTCAAAAGTTTTGTTTATTTTCTGTTCATTTTCTCCACCTTACTTTGTCCTTTCTTTGCTGCTTCTCTTCCTTCTCTTTACAAGCTCCTCCTGCATTTCCCTCCCAAAACCCTAGATTACATCAAATCTAGGGTTTTGCTTTAGTTTTCTGGATCTGGTTTTTGTTCAGGAGTTGTCAGTTTGCTATTGTTTGTTAAAAGATGCCATCTTTTCTGATTTTTGTCTAAATTTGTTCACAATAAGTGGCTCTTCTGTTGTGATGTGAGAGCGTAACTAGCTGTAGCTTAGCAGCATTTTGGTTCCGATTTTAGTATTTTCAAGCTAAATTTCTAATTAGTTCTTTGGATTCCTTACATTGGAGCAAAAACCGTGTAAAACCCTGTGTTGAAATTGCTTGTCTATGCCCTTGGAGGATTTGGGGCTCAGAAATTGCGATTTTCCCTCTCTTTTCAGTTCGTCCAAATTAAAGATTTGGCCTTTTTCCGTTTCCCTCACATTTGTCGCTTTCAGTTAAAAACCCTCGTAAAACCCCTCTTTTGAAGTTCACTTTTACTTCCTTATTTTATGCTGCGATCTGTATAACTTGTGTTCCAGTTTGGAATTTGGGTAAAAGAGGCTTACATCGTCAAGTTTTAGTCAACCCACCAGAGTAAAACCTGTGACCTTGTACTGTTGTGATAGTGTACTATTTTGTTTAGTAAATGCATGGATGTAAGAGAAGCTATGACATTGTCAAGTGGGTCTTCTCCGTATTACATTCATAGAGGAGGTGGGATTGGTGGGTCTGGGTCTGGGTCTGTATCTCAAGTTGGTTCGTTTCATACACCACCTGAATTCAGACCCTTGTCAAATCCTAACCTTCAAGCTCAAACTAATGCTAGGCATGGCTCATCTGGGTCCACATTCTCCATAGAATCATCAAACACTAATTTGAGTCATGGTGCTAACGTCTCTGTTCCCCCTGGGGTCTCAATTAGCGAGCCAGTGAAGAAGAAGCGTGGGAGGCCCAGGAAATATGCACCTGATGGCCAAGTTTCTCTTGGATTGTCTTCAATGCCAGTTAAGCCTAAGCCGTCTCTGATTCCAGATCCAATGTCTCCTAAACGAGCTAGAGGGCGGCCGCCTGGGTCTGGGCGGAAGCAGCAACTGGCTCTTCTGGGTCAGTGTTTGTATTTGAGTTCCATGTTTACATTTCCGTAAAAGAGGTGTCTATGAATGCACTGTTATTGTGATGTTTGTGCTTGGAACTACTGTCTTGCTTTTGTCTTTTAATGATCATGGGTTACCGACTTGCTACTCTGCATTTTGTGCATTTGGGTTTCATCTTCCAAATGCTTGGAATTAATATCTGTTAAATAGTAGAAGGTAATGCATTGCCTTATACAATTCTTTTCAAGTTATTATGCTCTATATAGCGGTGATTTTTCAAGTGTTCTACTTTGCTGTTCCTGTATCTAAGTGTTCCACTTTGCTGTTCCTGTATCCAAGTGTTCCACTTTCCTTTGTGCATTCAGTACTGGAAACTTTCAAATTTTCTTTGTTTATTGTTGGGCTGATAAAAGTAAGAAATCATATTTTTGAGTGTGAAAATTGCCTTCTATTTTAGCTTCATTTAATGCTTTAACGGGAACCTTCAGCTTCCAAGCAGTTGGGAGAACTGGAATTATATCTATGAAATACTTGTTCATGGAGTAGCTTTAGCCACTTAGTTACTGTTAACACATTGGATGGTTATTTGTTGGGCTTGAAAGCATCTGTAATTCATAGTCTATTTTTAAATGTTTTGTTTTTCCTTTTAGGTGAATGGATGAACAGTTCTGCTGGCATAGCTTTTTCACCGCATGTGATACAGATTGGAGTAGGAGAAGTACGCTGTATCCCTTGCAATTTTACTTTCTTGTACATAATGATGTCATGATTTGCTTTTAACAATTGTGACGTCAAAATCATTGTAATTATGGCTATATATATTGGAATGAAACTCGATTTTAACATGTTTTCATGAACTAGATTTTATGTGTGTGTGTGTGGACTTTGCTGGAATTATGTCTCCATAGGTAGTTGCAGTCTGTACCTGAACTACCCCTGAATTTAGGCTTCCCTAACATTTAAATGATTCAAAATTTCCAGCTTATCATCTGAAAATTTGAGAAAAGGATATATTTAGTTCTGTCGATTCGTACTGCACATGCATTAGCACATAAGCATTTGAAAGATTGGCAAAAGGCCTCATTGTCTTAATATTAGATCATTTTTTGCAGGATATTGTGGCAAAGATATTGTCATTTGCCCAACAGAGGCCAAGGGCTGTTTGCATCTTGTCTGGCACTGGTACAATTTCCTCTGTAACATTGTGTCAGTCAGCATCTTCAGAGTCCAATGCCACATATGAGGTTAGTGCAATTAAAAAACTTTAATTTTCTTCTTCAAACTTTAGTTTAAGTGATTCTTTTTGATCCTTTACCTTGAGGTAGGGCCTCAAGTGCATATATGCTTTCTTCTCACCTGAAGACATTTCTTGGAAAACCTTCAAGATAATTTGGATTCATTAATTTTTTTGTCCCTTTGATTGGTATTGGCTGTGTGTGAACATTTAATCTTGCAGTAGTCACCCTGTTCTTTATCTGCTATTGCTTAGAATATACATATCACATTGATATTGGTGAATGTTTCATCTGTTGATTGGTAGACTATGGAGATATGGAGGCTACGACTGCTCACTGTATTGCTAATGAGCATGCTTTTTGTGCTATGATTTTGCAGTTAGTGTTAAAAAAAATTAGTGTAACAAACTTTAGCATGAACATGCTCTACGACCTTGATGGTTTCAGTAATCTAGCTAGATTTTTGGTTCAAGCAGATAAAAGCTCAGCAATTCTACTTCTCTCCCCCAGCTGACACTCAAGTCAGTACTTTGACTCCACCAAAACCTTTGTATGCACGAGCTTGAACCCCTTGGTTTAACACTTTATGGAATGTCTTCCCATAATCTTAAAACAAAGTTTCACATGAATATCTGCTGCATTGAAATAAAATTAGGATGCAATTAGAACATAAATATTGTGTTAGCTTTCTCCTTGAGCTTACATAAACTTTGCGAGGTCTCAAACTTTATGGATGTAACATTTTGAGGTTCCATTTATGGATTTTATTTTTCTACTTATCATTGTTCTGACTTGCTTACGTTCTGCCAACTTGGTGCACTTAACTTGCTGTAGGGCCGTTTTGAGATATTATGCCTGTCAGGTTCTTACTTGGTTGCTGAAGATGGTGGTCCTCACAATCGAACTGGTGGTATTAGTGCCTCTCTTTCTAGTGCTGATGGTCATATCATTGGTGGTGCAATTGGGATGCTTATTGCAGCTGGTCCAGTTCAGGTACAATTGCGGTTGTTGAATTTGGAAAACATAACGTTTATTCATATCATGCATTGACGCACAAACTCATGATGTGTGGAAGTCTTTACTACACATTCTTTTGATATTTTCTTTAGTAATAGGAGCCATAATCAGTTACCAGTTAAGCTGCAAAGACTTCACGGATGAACATCATATTGCATGATTTAAGATCCATCTGCCTGACCCAGCCGCACTGCAAATGGTTAAATATGGTGACTATAAATAGCATTCACTTGTTAGCTTGAGGGAGGATGTTGAAAATCACAGAGATTTAGTATTTACTATAAGAATATTATATATATATATATATAATTTTTTGTATATTCAATAATTAAATTATCAAATATTTT
>JANKYF010000226.1:52330014-52341178 GCA_029829435.1 Erythroxylum hondense | reverse complement strand
CACCGAATACACCACTCCCACCATCTAAATCTTTCGGCTCTCTTTCTGAACACATCTTGGTCGACCCATCACCCTCATTCACTGCTTCCCTATTGGAATTGCCCCCACTTCCATCGTTGAAATCGTGTAAACAAACACCATCAACATAAACTTCTGACCCCATAATCCCAACCATGATATCTGCACCATTACAAGACCCTCCTTCGCTGACCTCACCATCTTCTCGTACCAACTCCTCCAATTGAACCTTAGACTGAACTTTACTAGTAACCGACTCAACAACCTGGGTTTTCTCACTGTCAACAACCTTAGCTACATCTTGGCCAGCATTCAGTGTCTTGGAAGATTCCGAAGAAGCGCTAATAAAAGAATTTGTCTTTGTGTTCATTCATGTTAAGGGCAAATTTGGTATATAGGTTTGAGATAATCAGCTGATTACCCCAAATGCTGCTTACAAGCAGCTTGTTCATCTTTAGCGGTTTATTTTCAATCAGCTAATGAAAAAGTTGTTATTCAAACAACTTTATCAACTGTTTGAAGAGTTAACCAGTTAAAACTAACCAATCAGCCAAAAAAATAACTGATTAGAGTGTAACCAAACGGGTCCTTAATAGGTTTGAACCAATTTGACTAAACTTCAAGCTAGGCTTAGACTTTTTTCTAATGTTTTTGGACTTTGGATTGTGCTCAAGTTTGGTTTGCCTAGCTCAATCAACTCAAAGTCTGCAAGTTTAGGTAAAACGACATCTCTTTGAATAAAATAGTGTTGTTGTAACTTTAAAAATAAAAAATATTTAATCAGACCTTAGGTTGCCCAAATATAATCGAGCTCAAGCTTAAGCATAGAGTCTTAAGCCTGATCAAATTTTGAGTCGGACCTTATCCCAAATACATAATTTTTGGTCAAGTTCAAGCTAGGGTGAGCCCAAATTCAAGCCCAAGTACGACCCATAGTCAAATGTATTATGAAGATTATTTGTACCAAATCAATTACAATTTACGGGAATGGTGATGGATGAGAGTGACGTCAAAGCGTGAATTGTTGCGGTAGTGGCAGCATGGAGAAAATTGGGTGTTCATAGTTTAGGTAAAAAGAAATCTTCAAGCAAAGAAATGAACGTCAACTGGTCGGATGCAATAATTCTTGTGCTAATCGCTTACAAAAACCCTAAAAAGGAATCACTGAAGGAAGATTTGTTGGTGTCTCACATATGGCCTAATGGCTGTTTAATGGCTCTACAAAGCTACATATGATATTATTGTACTGTTTTTGCTCGCAACAGGTATCGCATATGTTTCTTTAAAACTCCCTACAAGTAAGTAATTGTGCCTCTTCTCCAAGTGATTAGGAGAATTATCAACTATGATAAGATGTCTTGCTCAAATATTTAAGACTTGCAAGTTTAATGTTAGCCTATATGTCTCTTCAATTCTTCTAAAATTTTCACATTAAGCGAAGAAATAACAATATTCCATCAATTTCAAAGAATAATTATGATTCACCTTTTGATTAAGATTGGCAACAAATCGAGTTAATCTTGAAAGTCCGACGTCTAGCTAGTTTCATTGTTACTTGCAAAGAATTCAGATATTGGGAGCAGAACAAATTTACAAAACTGAATCTATTTTACCAAATTGGTGATCACTTCTGAATCAATTGAACTCCAATATAAACAAAAGTGGATTTAAATTATTATATATTCTAAGCACCTTGTAGCCAAGTGGCTTAAATTAGGCTACAGGTTCCCTCACGAGAGGGGTTTCTTATTTCTTTTGCTGAAAATTTTGCTCTCAAACTAAAAAATATATATCCAGTTTTAAAATTGATAAAGAAATTGGTAAAGTTATTTAGACTTCCACTTTTACACAAATAAAAAATTAACTAAGTGGAGTCCCAAACTCTAAAATTGGCAAAGTAGTTATTCTCATGCTTTTCCTTCCCTTCCTCTTTGACTTTGCTTAAATCACTAAGTGAAAAATGATGGGATGAAGAAGGTGAAATGGAAAGGATAAAAATATGAAGTTAATTCATCAAAGTTTTGTCCATCTTGCCTTTCCATATGCCTTTTCATGAATTTTCTAGTCTTAGACACATATTTTAATCCTATTAGACTATATGTCACAATCCTATTGGCCTATGTGTTACAATCCCATTAGACCACTGTTACAATTTTATTAGACATGTGTTAAAATTATATTAGACCGTGTGTTAAAATTATATTAGACCGTGTGTTAAAATTCTATTAGACCATGTGTTACAATTACACTGGACACACATGCTTTAATCTTATTAGTCCATGAGTTGACTTTAGGAAAATTGCATATTGGTCCTTCTTCTTCCTTTAATTCCCACATTAGCCTATAATCTTATCAATTTATTTAATTCCCCTATATCTTAAGTTTCTAATGGCATAAATTTCATGCAATTTGGTTAATTATATCGTGAGTTATATCTCAAAAACTACAGGTTGTTCGAAAACAAGGATAGTATCCAAAACTCAACTTCTAAATAGAACTCAAAACTCTTAGAGGCATAATTAGATTTCAATTCCTTCATGAAAGTTTTAGACCTATGTCTCTAGTTTAATATCCAATTAACATTATCAAATTTGGAGGTCTACAAACTAAGATATGGCCAAATTATAGAAATATTTTTAGTGAAACCTATCCATATAGCAAGATACACATCCCAAATCAACTAGCTTCGGTCTTATCATTCAAGAGCAACAAAAAATGCATCCAATTTAACCAAAAACATCCCATTTACTTATGGAATACTTCTTTTATCAATTCCCCTCACATCACTTTCATAAATCCAAGTAAATATATCATAAATTTCCATACATATTTCACGTCTAAGTATGTATGCCCTTGTCGAAGCGAACAAATTATCCATTTATCCTTGTTTTTTACATTAAATACCATTATATCTCTTACTATACTTAGATGAACTTAATTCGTTATATTCACTTCTTAATACACCCTAGACATGCTATAATACTTCCAGGGTATATATTGGGGTATTACATATGTGCTTAAATGTTGATTCATTTGATATACTACACTTAGTGATTAATGCCTTAGAAATTCTTAGGATACTCACTTTAACTCATATTTGATTTTAGGTATATTTCGAAAGTAAAGGAGCTAAAGTGAATTTTATGCATATTCATTGAAGCCATCTTCTCAATGTCCATACTCTATTGATATATGGAGCAAGAAGAAGAAGAGACAAGATAGAATGTGAAGTGAAGAAAAAAGCAAGAAGCATCTCTCGGCCCCACATTGGTATGCATGGGCATGAGATCTCTTCTCACGCCCATGCCATGCTTGTCATTGTTATAAGAGGATTCTCATATCCATGAGAAGCTACTCATGGGTGTGACAAAGTATGTCACATCCGTGAGTCCCTTCTCATACCTGTGAGTCCCTTCTCGCACCCATGAGAAATCATTCACGGGCATGAGAAGGGATAACTATCCCATTTAAACCTAGTTTTTAACTATAAAAGGGAATGTTTTGTGGAGGTCAAAAACAACTCTCTCAGGACAGAAGTGAAAAACCCTCATTTTTCTTCGTTTTCTCCCGGCTTTCAACACCAAAAAAAGGCTATAATGGCTGATGCTTAGAGCTTGAAGGAGAATACAGAAGGCTAACCTCCCAACATCAGTTCGGAGGTGTAATCGATGTCGAGGAGCACATTAAGCATAGTTTCATTATGTATCATTTTCTTTTCCTCTTTTCATATTGTTTAAATTACCTTGAGATTAATGATTGGGTATTGTGTAAGAATGTTTTTGATGCTATATTGAATCGTTTTCATGAAAATCCATTGCTAAAACTTGAATCTAATATGTAATAATCGTGTTAAAGGTCCTATATGGCAATTAACAATGTTGATTCGTTAGGGATAATGTAGCATAAGTTAAATAATCCAAGCTTGTGTGATTATTTCTTATATTGGTATGTTTTTCTCACTTGTAATATAGTTATCTGGATAAACTTAGAGAGTTTGTTCTAGTTTTTCCCATGGTAAGGGTTAATTAAAGAGCTTGTGTTAATTAACTTTAACCTAAAGAAAAATCAAGATTAACAAAACTTGCTTTTAATTAAAGACCAATAGTTAGGAAAGAGGTGTGAGGATGATAATGTAATGATATATGTTAAAGTTGCATAGGCTGATATTAATCAATGAACCAAGTTTTATACACATTTATCAGTCTTCATTTTTAACTGTTTTTTGATCAAATGCTTGCGTTAGTTTAATTTTATTTTGTTATCTCAATTGAATCTACCCAAAACCACCTTGTTTATTTCTTTTACATCAATTATTTTCATTGTGGAAATTAATGGAACATTCCTTGTGGATACAATCCCAACTCACCATAACTAAAACTTTTAGTAAGTAGAATTAAGTAAATTTTGCAATGCACTCAATACGTGCTATCAAATTTTGGTGTCGTTGTCGAGAAGTGTGATGATTTAATTTTTGTTTTTGATTTTAGTTGATGTTTTGTGTGTATATTTGTTTATAATTTTTATCTTTGTTATTTGTTAATTTTTAAACATTTGTTAGTGTTGATGTATGGTGGTAACCAGATCTCTTCGAGAGAACTTAAGCAACTTCATCTAGAGATTAAAAGGGCATTGTAGAGATTACAAAGAGAAGCAAGAACAACTTCAGAAGTAGAACCAGAAATTGAATTCGAAGATACTATGACAAATCCAAAAACACTGAGGGAGTTGATTACACCAGACCAAACCCAAAGACCTTTATGCATTACATTTCCAAATTTTACTAAGCATGTTACCTTTGAGATAAAGTCTGGATTAATACGTTTATTACCTAATTTTTATGTTCTTAAAGGTGAGGATGCACATAAACATCTGAAGGAGCTAGATGTGGTTTGTCTAAGTATAAAGCCTTTAAGGGTGACAGACAAGCAAATCATGTTGAGGGCCTTCTTATTCTCACTAAAAGATGTATTGAGGATTGGTTGTTTGATTTACTTGCTAGAAGTGTGAATACTTGGTTAGAGATGAAGATAATGTTCTTGGAGAAATATTTTCCAACATTGAAGACAGCAAATATTCAGGAGGAAATCTAGCAACATAATGGAGAGTCTCTTTGTGAGTATTAGGAACATTGTGAGAAGTTATGTGCTAGCTTTCTGCATCACAACATTCTAGAGAAACTTTTCATCCAATATTTCTGAAAAATACTACTACCGACGGAGAGGAGTTTGATTGATGCGGCAAATGGTGGGGCACTTTATGAAAAGACTACCATTGAAGCCAAAATTCTACTTAAACGGATGTTAACACTCAACGATTCGGCACTCGCAATGATGTTCAACGAGTAAACAAATTAAATACTTCATCTATTAAACATCATTTAAATGAGCTAACATCTTTTGATAGACAGATTGCAGTTGGACAGACCCAGGTAAAAGCATATGGAATATGTTCGAACACGAGTCATCCAACTGATGAGTGCCTGAAACTACAAGAGGGAAGTATGGAGTATGTGAATGCTGCAAGAGGGGGCTTTTCAAATCAATACAATTTGTACTCATAGACGTAAAACCCAGGATGGAGGGATCATCACAACTTAAGTTATAGAGGGAACAAGTAGCATAATTACTTCCAAAGTAGGTCGCAAGGAGCAAAACAATTTCAATCAAGGCCATAAGGAGCACGAAGCCTCTTCTTCCAGTTTAGGTAATTCTCTAAATGAATTTATCAAGACTTTTATTGCTAACAATCTCTAAGTTCAACAGAGTATACAGAAGTAGCTTTGACAGGGTATACAATAGATTCAACAAAAGAAAAAAGTGAGCATACAAAATATGGAAAACCAAATGGGTCAAATGGTAGTGAGGCTTAATTGTCTTGAATCACAAAGTGGAGGAAAGCTGTCATCGTAACCTGAGGTAAACTCAAAGAACATTAGTGCTATAACCCTACGAAGTGGAACTCCACTAAGGATTGCTACTGAAGAAGAAATCCAGAAGGAGTTAGGGAAGGAAGAAAATTCAACATCAAGTACAAAGGTAAATTTTGAAAGCCCTAATATCATTACAACTAATCCTCTATCTTTTTTAAGCAGATTGACAAGACTAAACAAGGAGGAGAAGGACAAAGAGACATTACAACTAATCCTTTACCTTTTTTTAGTAGATTGACAAGAATGAGCAAAGAGGAGAAGGACAAAGAGATATTGGAGACTTTCCGAAAAGTGGAAGTAAACATACCTTTGCTCAATGCAATTAAGCAAGTACCCAGGTATGCTAAATTCCTCAAGAAAACTATGTGCACATAAGAGAAAACTAAGGGGTGATGAAAAAGAGATGATGGGTGAGAATGTGTCTGCGATTTTTAGAAAGAAGATACCTCTAAAATGTCAGGATCTAGGTATATTTACCATTCCTTGCAAAATTGGAAACACTGTGATTAATAAAGCTATATTAGAGTTGGGACCTTCAATTAATTTGATGCCTCATTCAATTTATGCTTCTCTAAATTTATGTCCCTTGAAAGAAACAACTTTTATAATACAATTGGTTGACCGTACTAATGCTTACACTGATGGTATAGTTGGGGATGTTTTGATGTAGGTAAATAAGTTAGTGTTTCCTACAGATTTTTATGATGTGGATATAAATGATGAAACTTCATACAATCCAATATCTATCTTATTAGGGAGATCGTTTCTCAATGTGGTGTAAACCAAGATAGATGTTTGTAAGGGCACCCTTACGATAGAATTTGATGGGGAATTAATTTATTTTAATATTTTTGATACCATGAAACTTCTTCTTAATGATCATTATGTTTTCTCTGTTGATTTGATTGATCCTTTAGTGTAGGAAATATTTAAATTAAGTTGCAAGGATCATTTAGAAATAGTCTTGATTGAGGAAATAGAAGCAGAAGGCAACAATGATGTTAAAATGAGAGAAGCGCTAATGGAAACGATAGCTACTTTGGAATTATTGGAGAATTCTCCAAAAAGGAATAATTTGGCTTCTAAGAAATTATCTAAATCTCACCAGAAGCTATTACCTTATGATGTGTAGGTGCCAGAATTAGAACTAAAGCCACTCCCCACCCACCTCAAGTATGCCTATTTAGGAGATTAACAAACTCTTCTAGTTATCATTTCGGTAGAGTTGACTTTGAATCAAGAAGATAGGTTGATTCAAATGTTGAGAGAGCATAAGAAAGTCATCGGGTGGACAATCGCAGATATTCAAGGAATAAGCTCATCCATATGCATGCATCACATTTTCTTAGATAAGGGTGCAAAATTCACAAGGCTAGCTCTGTGTAGGTTAAATCCTCTGATGATAGAAGTTGTGAAGAAGGAAGTGCTGAAGTTTCTCGATGCTGGGCTTATTTACCCGATCTCTGACAGTAGGTGGGTAAGTCATGTTTAGATGGTTCCAAAGAAGTCTAGAATCACCATTATGACCAATCAGGAAGGTGAGTTGGTTCCCACCTAAGTATGCAAACCAGGTGGCGAGTGTGTATTAACCATAGGAAATTGAATTCAACAACTCATAAGGACCATTTTCCCCTTCCCTTTATTAATCAGATGCTTTAGAGATTGGTTGGTTATGATTATTATTGTTTTCTATATGGCATTTTAGGTTATCTTCATATCGTACTTGCACCAAAAGATCAGGAAAAGACCACCTTCATATGCCTATTTGGTACGTTCATTTACCGAAAGATGTCATTTGGATTATGCAACGCACCCACCACATTCCAAAGATGTATGGTAAGCATTTTTTCTAAGTATGTTAAGAAGAACGTAGAGGTATTCATGGATGATTTTAGCATGTATGGTTCTTTTTTTGATGAGTGCCTTGAGAATCTTGCTATTATCATGGAACGATGCATTGAAACTAACCTTGTGTTGAATTGAGAAAAATATTATTTTATGGTGGATCAAGATATAGTTTTAGGCCATGTTATTTCTTCTAAGGGTATTAAGGTAGACAAATCTAAAGTTGATATTATTTCTTCTTTACCTTACCCCTCTACTATGTAGCAAATGCGTTCTTTTCTTAGGCATGTAGGTTTTTATCGAAGATTCATTAAGGACTTTTTGAAGATAATGGCACCATTATGCAAGCTCTTACAATAAGATGTCTCATTTGAGTTCGATGATAAGTGTAAGGAAGCTGTTAACAAACTTAAGGAGCTTTTGACATCCCCACCAGTGATTCAACCTCTAGATTGGAACCTCCCTTTCAAAATCATGTGTGATGTAAGTGACTATGCAATAGAGGTAGTTCTAGGATAAAAAGTAGGAAAATCTTTGCATGCCATCTATTATGCTTCAAAGACTCTCAACTCAACTCAATTGAAGTATTTGACCACTAAAAAAGAGCTATTATCTGTGGTTTTTTCTTTAGAAAAACTTTGATCGTATTTGTTTGGTGCTAAAGCGATTGTTTATTCTAACCATGCAGCTTTACGATACCTACTCACAAACAAGGAAGCAAAACAAAGGTTAATCAGATGGATTCTCCTCCTTTAGGAATTTGACTTAGAGATAAGAAGGGGGCAGAAAATGTGGTGGCTGACCACCTCAGCCATTTAATCAAAGAGGAAGACGACATCCCTTTGTGAGAGCATTTTTAGATGAACAATAAATATCTGTCGATGTGACACTACCATGTATGCAATCATTGTAAATTTTTTAGTTACTAGTCAAATACCAATTGGTTTGTCAACAGCTCAGAGGGATAAGCTACATAATGAAGCAAAGTACTACGTGTGGGATGACTCGAATCTTTGAAGTCTCTATGCAGATTAAGTCATCAGAAGGTGTGAATTTGAAAGTGAAACACCCTCGATCTTAGCCTTATGCCATTCGTATACGTGTGGATGACATTTTAGAGTAAAGAGGACGACTCATAAAGTTATGGAAAGTGGTTTCTACTAGCCTTTATTGTTCAAAGATGCATACATCTTCTACAAATCATGTGACAAATGCCAACTATCAGGTAATATGTCTAGTAAGGATCAATTGTCACAAACTCCTATTCTTTTTTGTGAAATTTTTAACATTTAGGGTATTGACTTTATGGGACCTTTCTCTACTTCTTTTGGCTTTGTTGACTTTATAAGACTTTTCCCTACTTCTTTTTGCTTTACTTATATATTGCTTGCAGTTGATTATGTTTCTAAATAGGTGGAAGCCAAAGCCACTAAAACAAATGATGCAAAGGTTGTAGCAGATTTGGTTAATGCTAACATTCTTTTTAAGTTTGGGGTACCAAAAGCAATCATTAGTGACAGAGGAACTCATTTTTGCGTGAGGGCGATGGAAACAATGATAAAAAAATATCACATCATGCACAAGGTTTCCACCACTTACCACCATCAAACTAACGAACAAGTTGAAGTTTCAAATCGAGAAATCAAGTTGATCCTAGAGAAAACATTGTAGACCAATGGGAAGGATTGGAGCATAAGATTAGATGACGAACTATAGGTTTACAAGATGGCTTATAAAACACCAATTGGGATGTCTTCGTATAGACTGGTGTTTGAGAAGTCATATGATATTTCGGTGCAATTATAACAAAAGGCCTATTGGGCTACCAAAAGATGCAACATGAATTTGGATGATGCGGGTGTGCATAAGAAGTTGCAGCTTCAAGAGTTAGAGGAGATGAGGAGTGACTCCTATCATAACACAATGATTTATAAGGAGAAGACGAAGGCTTTTCATGATAGGATGATTTCAAAGAAAAGTTTCATTTTGGGTCAGAAGTGCCTCTATATCACTCCAAACCCAACTTATTCCCAAGTAAGTTACGTTCCCGTTGGATTGGTCCATTTATTATTACTCATGTCTTTTCTTTTGGTGCAGTAGAGATATAGAGTCTGAAAAATGACAAGACATGTTGGACACCAATTCTAGAACCCCACTCTTGCTCTGATACCACAACTGTTGGGCACCGTTTTCGAAGTCCAACTATCGCTCTGATACCACAACTGTTGGGCACCGATTTCAATACCCAACTCTTGCTTTGATACTAAACAATGTCGGATTCCGTTTTCGGAGCCCAACATTCGGAGTCATAAAATGTACGCTGGATTGAATCATAGAGTGTGAGGAAAAACATTTCTTCAACTTCAAAACAAATTTTAGGAAACCTCAAATTGGAATCACAATTTGACTTCTTCAAAACCTTTGTTCTCTGTTTTCTTAAGTTTTTAATGACACCAAAATCATTCGATGTAGTTTAGAATTCTAAGAATTAAGGATTATTCCAATCAGCCCTCATTAGTCATTCTCGGTTCATCTTCATTCTCTGTATCGTAAGTGTCAGACCCTATTCTCCAAATCATTCTTATATTGAAGAAAATATTCTATGCTTGACTTCCATCCAGATATTGTACATCTTAGGGACTGGGTTAAAATTCTATTCCTTCAGATCATTTGTAGCTCTATGCCTTTAGTTTGTCTAGACATAAGATACATCTCATTTGGAAGTCGGATAACAAAGTCCTGGCTGAAGGTTCCGTCCTCAATCATATTGAACCTATCGCGGAGCAATTGGCATAACTTGTTCTAAAGATATCATATCAAGGTCATTCTTGAAAGGTTCAAAAGAGGACTTCATCGATATCTACAACTTTTATAAAGACTTGAAAACAAATTTGATCATATAAGGGGTCACAATTGGGACTAGACGATAGGACCAGATGAACCTAGATGAAGGGTTAGACGAATTGAAAAATTTACCATAACTTTCATAAGGGAGGTCGGATTAAGGTGTTCTTTAGACGATTTGAAAGAGAACTTTAAGATCTACAACTTTTATGAAGACTTGAAGATAGAGTTTATTATTTAGAGGGTCAAATTTGGATCAGACGATAGGGTCAGATAACTAGTGCAACAGACAAAATGACGTCATCACCAGACGATACGTCCTCACTAGACAAAGCATCCGCACCAGACGAAGTGTCCTCACCAGATGATATGTCCTCACTAGACGATATGTCCTCACCAGATGAAGTGTCATCACTAGATGATAAGTGATCGACGGCTCATCGTTCGATCATAAGATCGATCCTTGGAAACCGGTCAAATAAAATAATTTATACCAAGGATTGCAGCATAGGATGCAACCTCGGGTCG
>JANKYF010000226.1:52270833-52285402 GCA_029829435.1 Erythroxylum hondense | reverse complement strand
AAAGAGATCGCCTCTATTTTGCAAGGATTATAATTTAAAATATGGTAATCCAAAATTGTAATAACAATTTGATCATAAATAATAATTTTATTTTGACTAATTATTAATAACAAATTCTATTAACTCATTTGTATTTGTATTAATGACCTAATTTTTTAATAATACTTATTGTTAATATTTTATTTTACTTGCATAGTATTAATTTCAAATATTTCTTTTCAAAGAAATTAAAAATGTTTAACTATCTTATAGTTATTACATTAATTACATTAACATTTAATATTGTTAAAATAAGGTTAAACTTTAACATATTTAGAAAGTATTTTAGTTTTTAAAAATGGATTACATACTTAAAAATTTTCCATGATGGATTAATTATTTCCTAATTATTAATTTCCTTTAAATGAAAAGGAATTGAAATATTTTTATTATGATTTTTCCTCGTTGACTTAGGATTTAAGTCTATTAGCTCTTGTACGATTTTCATTTCAGTATTTTTAAGTTAAGAATCCTAATTTAAGTAATTAGGAATAAGGCTGTGTATTTTTGGACCTAATCACACTAGGCATCTCAGCGGGATTCCTAGTAGGATGTTGTTGATGTTGTTTTTATTGTTGTTGTTATTGTTATTCTTGTTGTTCTTATTGTAATCTTTATTTAAGTAGGATTAGGATCAAGAGGAGCTCTATAAGGACTGAATCTTTCAATTATGAGGTAGAAGAGAGAATTTTCAAGTTATCAATTTGTAAAATTGTGATGCTTTCTCATCTCCGAGTAATTCCTAGATTCTAGAAATGATTCACAAACACTAGGAACCATACCTAGTTTTTTATATGTGATTTCTAGGAGTTGCTACTGTGAAGTTCACGAATCTTTGTGTGATGTATTTTAAAATTTTCTTCTTCATTTATACTAATAAAGAGACATCCATATCAATTATATTTTGTTTTGTTCCTTTTTTTCTGCATAAAATAGTGTTCATGTTCCAACTTTCAATAAGTATGGAAGCTGTTCTCTATCTGTCCTACATCAATTATCGATTACCTTTAATGCTTCTTTGTTTTCAGATTAACGCTACACTTGTGATTTTCTGGAGTAAAAGATTTAAAGCCACAATGTTTTAGGACATATAGAGGGTCAACAGGTGTAATACACCTTGGAAACTGAATGGACATAGAAAGTAGCAAATATCTTGCACAGCAGATTTGATTTGATGAATCACTACATAAAAGATCAATAAAAGGCCAGAACAAGACCGAAGCTCACTGAATATCTGTGATCTTTAAAACATAGAATTGAAGAAGGTCAACTCTAACGCACATTTCAAGTTTCTACAACTCAAAAGGCAGAAACTAGAAGAAGATGGCAGAATATCAAAAAGGAGTGTTCCATAAAGAAATATAGACCTAATATTAATGGTCAAATAACTACAATGATTTTTTTATTTCAGTTATAGAATTTCTTTCCTATGTACAAACAAATTGGGCATAAGAGCAAATTCATATCTCCGCTAACAAAGGGCCAAAAAGCTACAAACAAAGTTCCATCATATTCAATCCCAAAGAATGTACCTAACCATAGGACAGCAAGTAGGATGGAATGCATACTGAGAAGGCTATTAACATATGAAAATCCAAAGAACATATCTCTTTACCATAATATTTGCAGAAATTACGATAAATCAATGGGGGCAGGAAACACAACAGAAAGAAAGTGAAGTAAATGATCAGAGGACTCACTTGTGTTTTTCAATGGCATTAACAAGTTGATCAACCATCACTGGAAATGATAAACACTCCATCTGCAATTATTAAATACTGTTAGGAAATATCTATATTAGGAAGAGTAATATCTATATTAGGGAGAGTATGATCTCCCTCTTTAGTTTATGATTTCCTATTTATTACTAAGGTTTTCTTTCCCTATGTAATGACTTCTATATAAATCATACAAGGGTCTTGAATATTCATCAATGTCTCTATTTTCCACTTTGTTCTTCACATGGTATTAGAGCCACAATTCCAAACCTTAGAACTTGTTTACCGTAAACCCTAACACCCTCCATTCTATCCAAAACACTTACCTCCACTTACCAAAACCAAAAACCAACTACATAGAAGCAACCAGGGGTGGGGTGTCACGCGCCGTCAACAGTAAAGTTATACGTATTTCGGAATATCGTCAGCAGTGTTTTAGTGTCCGTTTAGCCAGAAAATACTTCTAGCATAACTGGGAGATGTCAGATTTCTGTAGCAAATCATCCACAGGTATTCCAACAATGGGTTCCTCAACTTTGCAAATCATCAAGCAATGTTTGAATGGTAATAACTATCTTTTTTGGTCTAAGAACGTCGAATTGTTCTTTTGAGGTCAGAGAAAATTGTCCCATCTTACATCTGATACCCCAACTGACTAGAAAATACTAGAAAATTGACAAGATGATGATGCACAATTACTACATATTCTTTTCGATTCTATGGAACCTAAAATTTCAGTCCTATTCTCTCATGTTAGCACTTGTAAGCAAGCTTGTGACTATGCTAAGCTTCTTTACTTCCAGTAATATGCTTCACATGTATGATATTTTTGTTGAGTTATTTCAGTCCAAACAGGAAGTTTGATTGAATATTTTGGGAAAGTGAAACGTGCTTTTGAGGAGTTGAGTTCCCTATTACCGATCACATCTAATATTAAAGAGATGCAGATTCAAAGAGAGCACTTGGTAACTATAACGTTTCTGGCTAGATTGAAACCTAAGTTTGAGCCTGTGCGAGAAGGTTCTGAACTATTCTCTAATTTTTTATCTTTCTATGCTTAAATTCAAAATCAGTTTAATACCCGAATCAATATTCTTCGTGTGATAATGCTAAAGAATATTTCTCTAGCTCATTCTCCAGCTACTTGAAACAACAAGGTATTCAACATCAATCTTCCTGCCCACACAACTTCAACCCAACACAGAATAATTAGATCCAAAAGCTATAAAGTGTATCTTTCTCGGGTACTCTCGTTTGCAAAAAGGGTATAAAATGTTTTAGCCCCTCATTGAATCGTTTTTTTGTCTACTGATGTTACATTCTTTGAAGACACACAGTACTTCTCTGATGCTCAGTCTGTCTCTACTGATACTGATGAGTGTCTACCAATTCCTTTTGTTCCTTTCCATGCAACTCCCAATTATGTTGCTCCTGCCACTAATCCTACTCCTTTGGAACGTCTCTCATCCTAATTTGCAGGTTTATGCTCGATGCACTAATCCTGAAGTACGACCAAACGATTCACGCTCGTCACCATTGTCTTCTCCGTCCTCAATTCCATCATATGATGATCTTGATTGGCCCATTGCTCTCTGTAAAGGAAGGTCTTGTACATCTCACCCTATTTCAAACTTTGTTTCTTATAACTCATTATCACCTTCATATGCTACTTGTGTATCCACTTTGTCTTCTATACCCATCCTAAGTCTATTTCAGAAGCTTTGGATCATCCTGGATGGAAACATGTCATGGAAAAAGAGATGTTGGTTTTGCAAGCTAATGGTACACGGGACTTAGTTCCTCTACCACGTGGTCCGAAAATTGTGGGTTGTCGTTGGGTGTTCAGTATTAAGGTAAATTCTAATGGCACGATTATAAAAGCTCGTTTGGTAGCTAAGGGTTATACACAGGTATATGGAATGGATTATACTGAAACCTTTTCTCCTGTTGCCAAATTGACATCCGTACGTGTTTTCATTGCATTGGTAGCCACTCATGACTGGCCTCTTCATCAACTCGATGTAAAAAATGCCTTTCTTCATGGTGATCTTCAGGAGTTTGGTTTACATCGATGTGATGTGGATCACTCTATATTCTATCGTCACTCTGAGGTTGGTAAAATTCTTTTGATTGTGTATGTTGATGATATTGTTATTACCAGAGATGATAAAGCAGGAATTCTATCTTTAAAGTCATTCCTACATATTAAATTTCAAACAAAGGATCTTGGTTTACTAAAATATTTTCCGGGTATCAAGGTGGCAAGGTCGAAAATGGGGATTTGTCTATCTTAAAGGAAGTACGTTCTTGATCTTCTAGAGGAAACGGGTCTATTGGGAAAAAAGTCAGTTGATAGCCAAATGCAACCACATGTAAAAAATGTTGATAAAGAAAAGCAATTGGAAGATCTAGGCAAGTATCAAAGACTTGTCGGTAAACTGAATTATTTGACTGTTACTCGTCTAGATATTTCGTTTGCTACAAGTGTAGTGAGTCAATTTATGGGATCTCCATGGACTAGTCATTGGGATGCAATTATTAGAATTTTGAGATATTTGAAAGGTTCTCCAAGTCAAGGTCTTCTTTACCAGAATCATGGGCACATTCAGATTCAAGAGTGTACAGATGCAGACTGGGCAGGCTCTTATGAGCAACGGTCTACTTCAGGCTACTGTATATTTTTGGGTGCAAACCTGGTGTCATGGAAAAGTAAAAAGCAGTCAGTTATTGCACGTTCTAGTGTTGAATCTGAGTGAAGGGCTATGGTAATACATGTGAGTTGATTTGGTTGAAGCATCTTCTTGGGGAACTTGGTTTTGAGCACTCCACTCCAATGAAACTGAAATGTGATAATCAAGCAGCCATTCATGTTGCCTCAAATCCAGTCTTTCATGAGAGAACCAAAAATATTTAAGTGGACTGTCACTTTGTTCGTGATTGACTGAGACACCATATGTCAAGTCAGAAGATCAACTTACTGACTTACTCACTAAAGCATTAGGGTGGTCGCAGTTGAAACCTATATGTAACAAGGTTAGAGCTTATGATATGTATGCTCCAGGTTGAGGGGGGGTGTTAGGAAATATCTATATTAGGAAGAGTAATATCTATATTAGGGAGAGTATGATCTCCCTCTTTAGTGTATGATTTCCTATTTATTACTAAGGTTTTCTTTCCCTATGTAATGACTTCTATATAAATGATACAAGGGTCTTGAATATTCATCAAGCCCTCTGTTTTTCCACTCTGTTCTTCACAAATACTAGAATTAAGTTCTGAAAGACCGGATGACTCACTGCAACAAAACTGAAGCTCACACTACTCAGGAGCAGATAATACCAACAAATACCTTAGACTCAGCAAGAACTTCTTCAGCATCACTCAAACTGCTTCTTTCAATTTTACTTGGCACAGAAATCACTCTCACAGCTTTCTTAAGCCATTTGACCCCAGCAATCAAAGAACTCCAGAAAGTACCAGAAACACAAGAAGCAGACAGGTTTTCTGCTATTGTCGCCAAACAGTCGACATCCTACAAGAAAATAGAAAAAGAAGCTTCTGAAAATGAGTGGCTTAGATGAAAAGTCACAATACATAATTTAACAATCTTTTATACCAAACAATCAAAAAAGCTTTAATGCACGGGAAAGATGTGAATGTTGTTGCAAAAGATAATGGGGGAAACTCAGAAGTGTTAGTCAAAAAGCAAATAAATCATGCATGATGGCATTAGGTATCAGACATGGCGATCCAGTTTAATATAATTAATGAAATGCCAAAAAATCAGAAAAGCCACATCTCTTAATATATTTGAAGTTTAAACAGGAGCAGAGCACTAGGAAATTCAAAGAAGCTGAATCAAGAAAGACTTTTAAAACAAGGACGTCATATGATTTTTCAGAAATATCAAAAATACAAAAACTTGAACAGGAAAATAACAGAGAGGTCAAGATTCCACACATAATATTGCTAACCTCTAGTTTAGGAGCAGTTGAGCAACAAGAAAGCACCCTTGCTGCCCATTGCAGCATAGAACAAACATTATGAAGCTTTGGAATCTCAGGAAAATCAAATCCAAATGATAAACCAGCCTTTGTGACAGCTTCTAATCTAGTAACCAGAAGTTCAATTTTTTCGACAAGACCACTGATCTTTCCATCAGAAATATAACGCACATCACAGACACACTCAACATTCTGCAATGCAGCACAGGCAACCTGCTTCCACTCGATACAATTCTTCAGAACATTTTCAAGCATTCCCTGTTCTTCCAAAGGTACCTTGAGTACCTTTGACTGAACAACCAACTCCTGTAGACCATAAATCATCCTCCATAAACATGGTCAATGAGGATAAAGGAACACATCAATTTGTTAAACGCAGCACAAACCTTCAAGGTCTCCAGTTTTAGTAAAGGACAAAAACCAGGCACCATGTTTGAACAAGATGTCAAAAATGGTTCAGATTTCTTCAACCAAGACTTGGCCATTGTTAGAGTATCTTCAACAACAGCCATAGATGGCATAATCGCATTTATGTCTGCTGCACTCCTATAAGATTGAAAGCTAGGCAATCACAAAAGGTAAAAGGAAGGTAGATAAAAATCAGAATGTCAAAGAACAAGTAAACCACACACAAAACCTTATGATGTCCTCAAAAACAGATATTCTAAATTCATGAGCAAGAATCTTTGCAGCACTTTCCTCCCAGCACTTAGCAGCAGCAAGAACTCGAGATAAGTCGAGAAATACTTTCTCTTTCTCAATCTGTAGTCTGAGTTGTAATAAAGAAGTAAATATTAGAAACCGGAAAATGAAAACAAAAGGTTTTATTAATTGTAAGATTGCTGAAGCAAGTTCAGAACACATACTCTGCAGCCTCAATCATCAGTTTCCTAATAAAATCCAAAGGCATTTTGATATCATGTGCCTGTAAACCAGCCAAAATGATTATGCTAAGATCCATAAAAATTAGCTATTCCTAATCATAATCACCAGGTTTTGTTTTCTAAACTTTAGTACATTCAGCAAAAGATAGCAATCAATTAACTAGTTCAGCATGAATATGTGTTCTTACATAAGGTAACACCAAAGAATAGCTCAAATGAGTTACCTTCAGAGCTTTTTCCCTGCAATGAGCCTTCTTTAACTCAACCTCTACACTTGGCAATTTATCAACTGTCCACAGCATTAATAACGTAAGGAAATAGATAAAAACAGAAATAACAACAGTAGGTACCCAATATTTGACATTAAAGTACTATGATAACCAACATGAATGTTTCAATAAACTAACCATTAATTCTCAAAGATGCACCATCTTCCAGAAGACATCTTAATTCATCAACCACAGCATCTTGATCCACCCGTTCATGCACATTTACCAAAATTTTATCACAACGATCAATCCAAGAAGTCACATCAATGTGGTCTTGTCTCAAAAGTTTCAACTCCGGAATATTAACATTAAAATTATTCCATTCTAGAAGAAGTACTTCAACATTCTGCATGAAATAAAGTTCCAAAATTACAAGAATAAATTTCCTGGCAATGTTGGAATTAGGGAAAAAGGAGAATGGAAGAAGGAATGTAAGGCTAACCTTTAGAGTACAAGGAGCTCTCATTGTTTCAATACACCGAGCTTGGCATAATTCTGCTTTACTTAACAGATCCATAAGCGCATCTGTTTCAGGGAGTTGAACATGAAGCTCCATTATCTAAATGAAAGAAAACAATGAAATGTCAAAACCAAACACGAGAACTTATATAATATTCTGGTTATTTTACTAAATTGATTTCAGATTACCTCTGACTTCAATTTGTAGAGAACATCAATATCAATCATACTGGAGCATTCATCTGATAAATACTTCCTTGCGTTGTCTACCAAAACCTAAAGGTCATGTAGCAAGTTATACAACTAAATGAACAAGGATAATATCTAAAAAATCAAATTGCCTAAATAACTTGCATAATAAATACTAATGCAAATAATAATAATAATAACAGTAATAATAAGCAGGCAACGGCAAATGCCATAATGGTGGAGCATAGAAAAGTTCAGAGAAATTGACAAAATATGGGCAGGAACACCAATTGTATGGTTTAAGTCTTCATCACAATAAGAAAATCCATACAGCTTAAGCATGCTATTTACAAAAACCTGAATTGCACCCTAAGAGTCCATAACATACATAAGACTCATCAGAGCAAGTATAAAAACAAGAAACATACCTTTGCCGATGTAATTTTTTGGGATAACTTCTCAATTTCTTCTATTTTGATTGGACTCTCACAAGCTCTTTTGTACAGTGACTCCAATTCAGATATCTGGAATCCAAAGTGCAACTAAGTAAATAAATTGATCATTGGTATCACCACATAACTGGAGCAGCACTATAATTCAGGAAAAAAAAAGTCATTATTTTACATGCGCAAGCTTACAGTTCAATAGAGAGCAACAAGATGTATAGGATACCTTTGAGCAAGATGACAAAGCAGAATGAATATCCTGAATCAGCAACCTGGCCTCTTCAGCATATTCCTGCATGAAAAACTTGAAAAAGTTAAGAGTTTCATTGGCTAGAAGAAGTAACACAGAGACTATACACAGAACACCAGTAACCTTCAACTTATGAAGATCAGGCTCATTACAAGGCGCAGGGACAAGATTTAGCAGCCGCTTAATATAATCCATGTGAACTCTCTCAAAATCACAACTGTGGCAACACAACCAGTTTTTAATTCTACAAAGACAATCCCTTATCCCATCTGACCACTTCTGAGCAGCATTCAATTTCTTAACTGCATCTCGGACCTACATTTCAAAAGAAACAGCGCATCCTTATAAGCTACTTTGACAATATACAAAATTATAGGCAACCAACGTGACGTAAATGATGGTTACTCACTGCATTCATCTCATAACCCGCCCAAAGAAACTGTTCAGCTTCTTTGAGCTGCTTATTATATGCGACACCAGAATATGGATTCTGTAAAATCTTGCTGGAGCTCAAAAGCCACTGTTGTGCAAGTTCAGAAAAAGAGACAACACCACATTGGACCTATATGCATTTCATTACCTTAAGTAAATGACCATTGAGTAACAAGCACAGAGTGACTCACATAAATTTAAGCATATGTTACCGATACACAAGAGAATACTATAGGACACCATATGTTCACGAAGACAAGGAAGATCTCGCAGCACAGAATCATACATAAAAATAGTAGAGAAACACACATTAGAATAACTCACCAATGCGTAAGATATTAACTATCAAAAAAATCCATAAAAACAGAACCTCTCTGTATCAATTTTCTTAAACCAGTAGAATGCAACCAGCTCTATAGTTCAAAATCTACAACCTGGTCTTTACACATCAAATGGTTCTAACTAAAACCACCTGTAACTTGCTTTCAGTTGTCATTTAAGCTATTCAAAATCATTAACTCAAACCTCAAATATAGAGAGGTAAAAAAGCTCACTATCAATAGCACCAAAAACCATATTAGCAGCATACCAGATCATAACACGACCATGCATGTATCCTGTATCTCTGGTTACAAAACATAACTTCTAAGAATTTATTCTACAGAAACAAATTAGGTGCTTTTGACAACTAGCTAACAGTCAGCCAAAAGTCTTTAAATGGTAAAAGTAACCTTCTTAGTCATGTCTTTTGGGTCATGGGAAGAAGAGATTTGCCACAGCAAATCGTCACTCTGTGGGCTCTCCTCAAAATTACATTTCCCCTTTGAAATCACCAATTCATATAGTTCAGCAAGAGTATGGCGATAAAGAAGGCATAGTTTGCTGGATTTGCATTCACAAATGTGTTCCCAGTGCTGCAATGAGAAGCAAATACTTTACCTTATATAGCACCACAAGAAAAGTAATGTCAATGCTACAAAGTAAAAGTCCACAGTAAATTCTAGTTTGGAACAAGAAAAGAATGACTTTCCATTATATTCATATTTGGTCACAGAATTATGCATTAATTAAAGTACAGACATCATAAGCAAAATCGTGTAACTGTCAAAAGTTTTACAACCAATTTCATGAGTTGAACTTCTAAAAGTTTCATCTTTCAATTATATAAATAGAAACATAGATATTATGAACTGATAAACAGAAAGGATCATTAACTTCTTTTCCAAATTAACGAGATCAAATGATACAGTTTTTATGATAGACAACTGCAGGAAAATTTCTCCGATCAGTGATTATCAAGCTTGCTTACCTCAAGACATACAACTGCAGAATGCCTACAGCAGCATGTAACAGCAGAAAGATAAAGATATTGCTTACATATAATGCATGTTGGATCCTGCCAGAATTAACAATTCCGTCAATAAATTATACTGTCCCATAAAATCTCAAATTTGGAAAGAAAAAAACTGTGCCGCAATTATTGGATCACCTCTTCAGTACCAACATATTCAGGATATTTTCGTGAAGGCATGGGGGATGATTTGATTACACCACTTTTCCAGAGCCTTTCTCTCCAGGTTCTTTCCTTGGTATATATCCTATGCAATTCTTTCTTCAGATACTGAGATACTTTGCTATCAGAATTACTCTGCTAGGAGCAAAGAAAATAATTAAACACTCAATTGATTGGACAACTCGGCTCTCAAACACTTGAATATGATTACTCAAGATTGTTGTCAAAAGAAAACATCAGCAAACTAGGTATATTCATAGTTCACTTTTTCTTAACCAAATGATTTCAAAGTCAAATGGAAAAGATTTTGTCAACAATAACTCGAATGTGATTCTAAACTGAATAAAGTTACCCATTTAGTAGTATTCTACACTCCAACCATCCAAGTCCAAGAAAAAATTTCTCCATTTAATTTCTTGGATTAGAAAGTTAGCAGATCCCCTACCATGACTCATGTTACACTTAAGGCAAATTGTGTTACTGTGTCAGATCTCAATTGCACCTTAAACAACAAGACTTTTGGCTGTTCCAGTAATGCTTATCATTTATTGTGGCCTTTTTTTTCCCCTTTTTGGTACAATGTAGCCCCAAGATTTATTGTCATCCTTGATTCCCAGAATCATTGGTAAGCTTCCTTCTTGAAAAGCCTTTCAAAGTTGACAGATTACTTTTCATACTATTTGCCAATGTTAGAAAGTACAAACTAGAGTTAAGAAAACTTGTAACCTTGGCTACCACACAAAGAAGCTCCTCGTGAGATAAAATAGCAGTTTTATGATAGATCTGATACAGCTCTGCTCCAAATGCACCATGTGGTAGCCAGTCAGCAGGAGCAAAATTGACAGCCTCAGCACAATTCAAACCTGAAGAATCAAAGACTATTATATTACAAAAAATTACCAGTTTATTAGCTTGGAATTTAAACGAAAGCCTTTTCATCAAGAATATGCACATCTTGGGCGGGTATTCCGTACCAAAATTGAAACCACCATGGTACGATCTAGGAAAGGTGATAACAAAATTTCCAGGCTCCTGGAAAAGAGAAAAGAAAGAATATATCAATAACACCAATGAAGCTACAACAGTCACTGAGGAGTATGAATATTTTAAGTACATGAAGCCAAGTTGGACAGAGATAAGTGTCAAACAAATTCCTTGGCAGTTGGCAAATTGCAAACCGAAGTGCTACAGTATAATGTTACGACACGGTAATACCTTCACTTGTAACAAGTGAAAACTAAAGTATCAAAGATTCATATGGTTGTATATTCTTTCAGAAAATCAGGAACCAGTTTCTCTAATGATGAGCTTGTTTATGATATGAAGTGAGAAAAGCACACAGGAAGTTAATAATATGTACTTCATGCTCTTCAGTATCACACCTGCAGTACACTATAGACTGGAACTCCATTTTCTAGTAAGACAGAAGGATTCAACATTGTTACAAGCTGAAAGAGTAAATCTGGTTGCGCATCAAAAAGGTCAGGAAGGCTGCGCCGCATCACCTGCATAATGGTGGAAGCATCAGTATTTGGAAACCAGAATAAATAGGTAAAATTTCACAGGGAAGTGGAACTTCTCAAGAAAAGCATACACCGTATAAGTGGGAACTGAAAATCCAAATAATGTGATCTATAAATAGAATAAATATTTTTCAGAACTATAGAACGAAGTTTGCATCCAAGAAGTTGGAGAGAGATATACTTTAAATAACTACCTTCTCAAAAGCACTGGCCTCGCTACCCGGGACACTATACCAACATTTAGGCTCTCCCCTGAAATGCAATAAAAGTCAGAGCTATTATCAAATAAAACACCAGAACTTATCTATTTGATTAAAGCCAATTCCTAATGCCAAAACTAATGAATAGGCTTCAACAACCTCTAAACAAAAGTACTATCTTGGTTACTTAGTAAAAAAGACACTAATTTATGTTCTAGAACATTTCATAGTTAACATAAAACATGCAAAATATGCCCAACAGGACTATCCCATTACGACATTTTTCATTATTAAACTAGCTTCTGCTTATATAAAATACTATTAGCAACCAATTCCTACAAGTTATCGTTTCCCATTTCATAATAAGACAAAATGTGTCTACAAGTAAATGTGAAAACATACCAATGTAGATAATTCATTGAGTAAAAGCAATGATCTTCAAAATGCCAGCAAAAGGCTGAGAACACCATGCCAACATATAGCCAGGGGACCATCACACCAGTAATGTTATGATGAACAGCACGAAGCACTGAACCTTTCAACTTTGGCAAGTTATTGAGATTCCATGGGCAGCCACAATACTCATCCCATACCTTAGCCTCAACAGAATTTGGTCTTTGATCATGTGGTCGCGGGAAGCCACTTCCATAAACAGAAGTATCCAAATCACTTCCATACATTACTTCAACTTCACCCGCTGATCCTTCCACAATTTCCCAAAATTTTCTCTCCATCTGTACCCATGAAGGACATCCTAAGCCAAACCATTTCTTCTTGAAACGATCAGCAACACGTCTAAAAGCTTCTAAAGTAAATTGTTTCCCGGGCACAAAGCCAAAGCTGTCCTTGTCAGAATTTAAGCACTCGAAACAATACCAATTGCCAGACGGGATTTGCTTTAATGGTGGCGAGAGACAATGAGTGTGCCACCCCTTATTGCACCTATCACACAAAAGCATCACTTCACCATGTAAACCACTTCGACACTGTTCACATATTTGATCTAGTCCCTCCTCCTTCTCTATCTTACTGCTAACATTAATTCTTTTACCACTAGCATTTTTTCGACTCATTTTCAAGCGCATGGCATCAAAATTGTTTTGAACTCTCTTATTTTCTTGCAAATTCCTCTTCCGACCCCTAGCCACCTCCTTACTCAATTTATTATAGTAGTTTTCATAATCATAAAGATGTTCTCGGTAAATTTGAGATAAAACATGCTTTGCACACTCAGAAACCTTCTTACCCGAGCTCACAAACCTAGAAACGTCCCCCCATTTTTTCTCCTTCACAACCTTATCATACCCACCAAACCTTTTAACTGCATTAAACAATTTGCAAAAATCCAACACCTCCCCTTCAAAAACCACCCTCTTCTTCAACTTCTTACCACAATGACTCTCCAAAAACCGACTGTATTCCAAGTCAAATGTCTTCGGATCACAAGATGCAGGCCTTGCCTGCAACTGATGAATGGCCTGAGTCTTTGTGGGAAAGCAAAAACTATCCGGATTCAATGCAAAAGGCGGGGACCAACTTTTAGGTGGAACAATCTTACAAATCCCATACTTCTCAGCCTCTACCCTGATCTTGTATATATACTCCAAAGGGTCCTTAAATTCCTCCTCGCTTGGACAATACACAGGTGCAAGTGGCACATGCAATGACTCGGATGACCCAACATTCAAATTCTGCCCCAGAACTCCTTTTTCCACAGCCCTAGGCCTACCTTTCCCCATTTCTCCACCAAGCAGCCACACTCAAAACTCATCCACTAAACCCACAAGCACACACTTCATTAATACGTCACCGAAACACACAAATTCAGTTACCAGTAAGGCTCCAAGAGCATAAAACTGAACAATAAAAAGAACGTGAATCCTAGGGTTTCCAAAAACGTACCTACTATTAAAGAGTCACCAGAGAGAAACAAAAGGCCTCCGAGTCTCTGAGTTGGTGAGGCTTCTCTGCTTATTGTTATTTAATATATACATATATATATATATGTATATGTATGGGGTTTTCGTGGGAAATTTCGTTACCAATGCATATTTTATGGCGTGGAAATTTTAGATAGACTTACCTAATATGGCTTAGAAGTCTAGGCAATTACCAAATGGTAATTTATATTTTGTATGGCTGGACGACTCGCCGTTCTTCTGTTTCATTATCTCTACGGTAGGTTTCGCCGCCTGCATGAGTGTCAGAAACCTTTTAAAGGCATCTTCACGCTCAGCCGTCCGATGTCACCCTCCACTCCGAAATTGACTGATTCCATTTCTCGCCGTGGGGAAATGGAAATCAGCTCGAGGATTGGTGACACGTGTCAGTTGATCGCAACAGATCTCGTGCTTCGAAATAAGCGACGACTTAAGTGAACGGCTTGGATGGTTTTAGCGAAAGAAAAGATTTGTGCGTCCAATGCGCAAGTAGCTAAACAGGATTAGGGATTGGAAATATCAAAAGATTGGTAATAACGTTGCCTAACGCTGGGTATGGTTGTTGTTTATGGTATCTGTAAACGGAACGGAACAGTAACGGAAGATAGTGAGGTGTTTGGTTGTGGTGGACATAACAGAAATTTCTTTCTCCGTCCCGTAAATAGAATGTGTTTGATTGCAATGGACAGAACGAACGGTGACA
>JANKYF010000226.1:52136216-52151564 GCA_029829435.1 Erythroxylum hondense | reverse complement strand
AGAGAGATTGAAATAAGGAGTCCAATCACCACCTGATATTCAAATTGGAACCAAAATTAAGTTCAACAACTCCCAAAAATTCAATCATCTAATAAATGTATCCATACCCCCAAATACACGGCTATGCTTAATTAAATCCCCCTAACTGGACCCTCTTTAAATTGCTAACCTTAATTGAGATCTCATAAATTACAGACCAAATTTTCTCACAACTATTGAATGAAGAAACATAAGTGAAAATTTACCCTATCATCATTTTTTAGTAGAAAAAATTGTAATTGGATGTACCTCATACCAATTAATCACAGAGGCTTGAAAATAAAAACTGTGACTTGAGTCATTTCTCCAAGCCGTCTTGGTAGCTACCAAGTTCTCCCAATGCTTGAGATTAGTTTAGAGTTGAAAAGTCATCCAAAATTCAGAAGTCCTAAACTCTTCCCTTTATGTGTTATCATGTAAATGTGTTACATGACATCACATGCAATATGATATCACATAGTTTGGTTAAATTCAAGGCATGTCTCTTGGGTTTATAAGTCTAATGTATGAGATCTCTTATTGGTGATCTTGTAAAATAACCGTTTTTGACCTTAAAATATTCCATCTAGGACTATCTTTAAAGTGTGCCATATATTTGTTAGTAATTTGCTGGTAACTAATCTTTTTAGTGTCAAAAGTTTTACCACAAAATTAGTGTTTTAGAATGTCATGATCTAAAAAGCATGTCTATTTTATGTCACGTTTGCATGTATTATCCACCTATATTTCTTTTTGCACTTTGTGATAATTCTTGACCTTTGATTTTTAATATATAATACAAAACCATTACTTACTTCAAAAAAAATTTCCATCGTCTGAAATTGAAGCATTAAAGTAGGGATATTTTGGATTCTTTCTCTCATTATCTGAACTTCCTTTTAGGTTACCAATATTTTCATCATCAACTTCAATCTCGTTATCCCCTAAATCAACATTAGAAGCACCCATACACTACTCACTTGTATTAGATGATTCTTTATTGTAAGTGCCCATACACTACTGATTTATATTAGATAATTCTTTATTCATATCACATTCAAATATATTATCCTTGTTTTCGTCACTTAAATACCTTAACTTACTAATATATGTTGACTTTTTATCATTATATGTTAGATCATCTAAATCATTTAATGCTTTAGGGTTGCTTTGAAGGGTGCCTCAGTAGCTACTTCAATGGCTACTACAGTCGCAACTTCAATGTCTTCATTAAGCCATCATCATCCTTAATTAACTCAATAAGAATATCTACTGTAGGTTCATTTAATTTAGTGTGTATATTTTGGGATACTTCTCCCTATCTAAATACTCATACATTATCTTTAATATTGTTTAATTGTTTATATCAACATCCTTACATCATTATCATTTTGTAGTGGTATCTTACCATCTTAATTTTTTTATATAAGAACTTATAGGTAAAACCCCATGTTTCTCACACCTAATCTTTTAGCATTGAGCTTTAAATCAACTAAGGTTTTTTCATCCATCTTAGGTTAAAACAATATGTCTCTCCACCTTCCTATATCATGTATAGGTAAAATCTCATGTTTCTCACACCTAATCTATTAGCATTGAGCTTTAAATGAACTAAGGCTATCTCATCCATCTTAGGTTAAAACAATATGTCTCTCCACCTTCCTATATCATGTATGGTTTGAACTTGAAATGTCTACTATTAAAGTATTGAAACCTAATTTTAGGGTTAGAATTAACAATCATTTCTCAACAACTAGCAGAAATTAACATTATAATATAATTTATCATAAGCCTAATAATGAGTATTGAAAAACAAATTTAATTAATCAATATGCTTGTTAGAAGTTGCATGATAAACTATTAGATTATTAAAATGCAAGTAATGAAAAAGATTGAGGAGTGTTGTCCTGGGTTCTCTTGTAGCTTTATAAAGTCAAAACTTTTTATCAACTCTGGACATACGTGATAAACTTTTTGTCCATATATATTATAAACATAGGAAATGCTAGTGAGATCATACTTACTTTAATATAAGATACTACAGTCTAAAAAATCTATGGTATAACAACTTTTTTAATATCTCTTCATTGTTACAAACTTAGAATATCTAGTCAAAGCAGTCAAAATTATGATAAAAACAAAGCACCCAAGAAGTAGATAACCCAAAATGATAAGAACTAAGGTAGCATTAAAAATAGAAAGTTGTATAAATTATAATTATAATTTATATGATGACTTTAATAAACATATAATTTTGTAGTCTACAATATAAGATCTTCCTTTCATATTTTCACACATAACAAAAGAGAAAGGAAAAGAAGGGAAGAGAAAAATAAATAGAAAGAGTAAAGTACATAAAATATTAATCTTAAAAGACATTAAGCAAGCTAAAACTCCTTGTGCACCTGGGTGCAAAATAATCATCCCAAAAAAGAAATTTATTTCACCTAAATTTAAAATTTGAAAATTAAAGAATGATTGATTTACATGCATTATCAACCATCAAATAGACATAAAGTAAACTTTCAAGATATTTTGTAAATTATGTTGGTACTAGATATATCAAACCAAAGATGATATGAAACTGTATAATAGAACTACGCATGCTTCGTATAACATTGTAAAGATAATAAGAAAAGAAAGGGTAAGAAATATTTATTTATGAAAAGGTGAAAACATAAGAAAAATAATTCTTGGCCTTAGAGGAAGAAGGATGGATAGGCCAAACAAAAAGTTGACAAATTTAAGGTAGTAACTTAAAAAGATGGAAAAATCTCACATTATAGGTAAAAATCATAAAGACCATAGAGAGAGAGCCAGAGAGATTGAAATAAGGAGTCCAATCACCACCTGATATTCAAATTGGAACCAAAATTAAGTTCAACAACTCCCAAAGATTCAATACATGGCTATGCCTAATTAAATCCTTAATTGAAAACCCTAACTAGACCCTCTTTAAATTGCTAACCTTAATTGAAATCTCGTAAATTACAAACCAAATTTTCTCACTACCATCGACTGAAGAAACATAAGTGAAAATTTACCCTATAATCATTTTTTAGAAGAAAAAAATTTGTCATTGGATGTACCTCATATCAATTAATCACAAAGGCTTGAAAACAAAAACTGTGACTTGAGTCATTTCTCCAAGCCATCCTGGTAGCTACCAAGTTCACCCTATGCTTGAGATTAATTTAGAGTTGAAAAGTCTTTCAAAATTCAGATGTCCTAAATTCTTCCCTTTATGTGCTTTCATGTAAATGTGTTATATGACATCACATGGAATCAGTGACGGAGCCAAGAATTTAAGATAGGGGTCTAAATATTTAATTTTTAAAATTTTGAGGAGTCCAGTGTCCCATTAACTTCTAAATAATCCCGTCCTAATATATATATATACATGTATATATATAAAAAATTATTTAATAATCTTAGGTGCACTTACCCCCACCTACCTCCTTCCCTGCATGGAATACGATATCACATAGTTTGGTTAATCCACAGGGCATCATGTTTTTAAGTGATGGAATCATAATAAATGTTATGGTTACGTTTTAATAATCTTTTATTAGATTTTTTAACAGAAAATGGTATTAGAAGATATGAGTGAAACAAAAAACAAATTCTAATAAAATTAATTATAATTTTTAAATTAAAAAAGGAAAAAAAAAACTCCAAATTAAGGGAATTATGAATTATCAGTTATGTCGGTTTTGTAAGTAGTAATTCAAAACTTTTAAATTAGAGAAGGAAAAGCGAACGACCAACGCTCGGAGGCGGGAACTTCACTCCAAATTTAGGCCGAATGGGCCCTACCGCAAACTTTTGAAAGTACCGGAAAACAAACAAACGCTCGCTTTCGCAACAATATTTTAGCTCTTTAATTTTTGGGTAATCATTATTATCTAAAAATATCATTTCATAATTCATAGACTAGTTTGTTTACATCTCTCACAATCACATAAAAACAATCTCTAGGCGCGCTCAGATTGCTGGCCGTTTTTGGTTGTTTGTTTTGTGGAAGAAGGAGGAGGGGGAGTTTCGGATGGTTTCGGCTTGCCGATCTCGTCTTCTCCTCCCATTAGCATCCCTCCATTTCCTCTGCATTTTGCGAGTTTTTGTTTGATGCACATTGCATATTTCGTGTTCGGCAATTGACTAAAATTTGAGGTGAATGCAATAATGAAGCTCATGCAATTTCGTATTTTCTGTTCTTTTTTTTTGGAATTGGAATAAAAGGAGTTGAATTCTTCTGTATTAGATAAGTCATGTCATTGTGTTTCCGTCTTTGTGCACCGTGATTGCCTGTAAATTTTGTAGGGAAAGAAAAGAATCCGGGGTTTTCATTTATTCTTTTCCCAAGATGCTTTAGCATTGTAAGAATGGCGCTTGCTGTATCCAGGACGAGTTTTTGATTTCTACGTAATGCGGTCTTAATTTGCAAAATGGCTTGCGTTCTTGATCAAAGGCCCTAAACACGTGCTCCTATAATAGTTTATATGTGAACTATTTTACTGACATACACCCATGTGGTTTGGTATTCCAGACAGTTAAGTTACATGAGTTATGTCTTCCATTTATTTCAATATTTTTATGTAGATCTTTTGGGTGTGAAAAGATAAAGTTCCCGCAATTTTGTTTTTCAAGTAGCAGGGTATCGTGTTACTTGGTTTTCGAGATAGCTGTTGACATTTGTTGTTAATGCGAATGGTAATCCTACTTGTAGCATCATCAAGTACATTAAGTCCTAAAGAAACTTGAAATGAACGTCCAAGCTGAAAAGAACACTGACCAAAACAGGGTATACAAGCCCCTAAGGCATCCTCGAATATTTGTTGAACAAAATGGAATGTTCGAAGCTGTGGCTGATGGTAAGCCAAATTGCAGTCTCACGCAACAATTCAATACTTTTTTTACTAATTTGCAAATATACTCCTTTACTCTCTTCAATTTGGTTTTAGGTAATCTTCAGTCACTGGTTCAGTGGTTGAACTTTATGGTTCCCCATTTAAATCTTCAACCTGGGACAACTGAGGATGAATTGAGAGCAAGCCTGATGGATGGCACTGCTTTGTGTATCATCTTGAACAAATTATATCCAGGATTGATTGATATGGTTGGAATACTTTGCTATTGCTACATAATTTTGTTTCTTTGTGTACAACCTTCTAGTTTTGACTTCTGCTGATGCCACCTTTATTTTTTATGCTTACTAAGTTTTCCTTTTTAACTCTCCTCTTTAGGAAGCCAACTTTGAACCTGGTCCAGCTACTCTGGAAAAGTTTCTGGGAGCAATGGATGAGATGGGATTGACTAGGTTTGTCATAGCAGATATACAGGAGGTACGAATTTGTTTCTTAGCAAAAGCAAGTAGTTTGCCTGATCTTAGCTGGTAGCAAATTATGTAATCCGTGTTGGTTCAAACTCAAAAGGAGTAAACCAATGATACCTTAGTCTATTTTAATTAGCAATACACCAACTTTGAGCAGCAGTCATTTGATACATTGGCTGCATGTAAAAGCACATCTTTTTTTATTCATAAACTGACATTCTAAAATTAATTGTGCTTAACATTTGGTAGCCTTGTTGGTGGATTACCTCAATATCATGAGTATGCCTTACCTTAATTGTACCAAGTTTACCTACTGCTGCACTTGTTGTGATAATGTGAAGTGCTCTTGCTGTTACTCAAATGTCTTTAATATTTTTAAAGCTTGCTGCAATAAATAATTGGAGGTGCTTTTTAGGGATATATGGTGCCGGTTTTACAGTGTCTTAGGATGCTTAAAGCACGATTTGAGAGTGTTGGTGGAAAACAAAGAAACTTTAATCAATTTTCAGAAGGAGTTGATTCTACCAAGGGGATGTCTATGAACTTTTGTGATACCAAAAACCAAAGAAGGTTGCATGGCTTTGCTATGTCAGGTAAGTTTGCATATTTAAAATTATGGGAAAGAAAAGTTAAACTGCATCAGATTTGAAATATTTTCCCCTCAATCATTACCTTTTAAAAGGGTTAGTTTTGCATGGCTGCATTACAACAAACTACATTAGTCTTTAACTTTTTTTTATACCTTGATGAGTATTGCGATATGGTAGATGTTTTACATGTCTTTTCCAAATTACTTACTTTCATGCTTCTCACATTTTCTAAACTAAAGAGCTTGGTTTTTGTTTCAAAACTGGAGTTAATTCATCCCACATACTTTGTTCTTCGTTAGCTAAAACGGTGGGATTTGGGTATTCTATCATAAAAAAAGATTATTAGGTAAGGAAATGCTTTGACAAGTTGCTTCTTAACAATTACAGAGGTTCTCAGGTAAAATTTGTCAAGTTCTTACTTCATGGTTGACATGACCTATTATGAACTTAGTTGTCATTTTGAATCAATTTATTCTCTTTTTGAAAAGATCCATTTGTGTCAAAAGGGAAAAGAGATCAAACATGTCTTTTGGCGTAATTGGGTTGTATTATAATTTGGCTTTAAAGTGACAGATTGAAGTTGGAGTTGAATGCTTTCATATTTTGTGCTCTCCTTCTATCCTCATTCTCTTATGCTCTTTCTCACACAGGCACATGTTGGTAACTTTTTTTGTAATAGCACTCTTTCTTCGTTATATGCTTTTAGATACATCTCTTTGTTTGGGACATGAAATTAGACATGGCGCTTTGGAGACTTTCCTTTTAAAGCAAGGATCTTATTCAGATCTTTCAGATGCTAATATTCTTGAGTTGATTAAAGCAAATGGTTTAGATGTAAGTTATTGGTTTTCATTTACGCTTTTTGTCTTTTTATGACAATATGATTGAACATCTGGATCACAAAATGCTTAGTGAATTGTTTTTTTTTTCTTGAATTAGTTGAGTATGGACTACCCTGATGCACTTTTGCTATTCTTGTGTAGAACTCCTCGACTCGAGCATTATTTGGTTTATTGGATAGACTTCTGAATGAAAGCCTTGGAAGAAAGAATGGGGAGATGCATCAAGTATGGTTGAGACTGGAGACATAGATGTTACATATGATGCATGTGCAAATTTATAATCTACTGTGAATTTGGTTAATTATCATTAATATGAGTATATGCTTGTTTAGTTCACTACGATTCTTTTTAATCTTCTTCAACATTGACAATAGATAGCCCATTTGTTGAGGAAAGTTGTGCAAGTTATTGAACATCGAGTTTCAACTCAAGCAGAGAACTTAAAAAATGTATGGTTTATGGTGATATTTTTCTCCATTATCTTTGCGTTATTTGCACACATTTCGCACAAGTATTGTTTACAATCAAACACATGTTGATGCCTAAACTTTTGGGCATTTTCAGCAAAACAAACTTTTAAAGGTTCAAGCGGAGAAGTACCAATCAAAAGTTCAAGTACTTGAAACCCTTGCGGCAGGCACCACAGAAGAAATGGCGGTAATTGAAATATTAGTGTCTTGCATATATTTTCATTGTTTTGATTACACATCTGACATCAATTATGTTATGTATATTTATAGGTTCTATTGTCTCAGCTTCAACAAATAAAGGTGTGCTTCAATGTTTTACTTATAAACTTAGCTTTAGGACTATTATTATTTTCGTTGTTCACATTTCCTTTTTTTTTTTTTCCATAGATTACTTTAGGGATTCTAGATTGTAGCAAATAAACTACTAGCTAATATGAGTACTTATAATATTATGCAATGATACGTCAAATTCAAAATTACCCTGTTATTTCCTAGACCTGCTAAATGAAAAATCTTTAGTCCTTATGCTTTATGTTTTGGAATAGGAATCTATTAACTAGTATCTAGCATTGCTACATATCAATTTACTGTTTCTTTTTTCTTTGTTTCTTATGCATAGCTACCTTGTGTCAATATTTGTTGTCCAAGTTTATTGCCATATTTAGGAATATTCTAGTGGAGACATAACACACACTAGAGACAATATCTTATGGGAATCTTTTGACATATGAAGATTGTTGCAAATATAAAGACAATGAAAAGTAGTTTTATTGCACTTAATAGCAATGTTTACACTGTTGGCATATGTAAATGTGAGAGTTGTGTTTTGATGGTAAGTAATAAAGGTCATATATCTTATTAATTGAGGATCATATTAGCCTTGAGTTTGGGTTAGTAATTTGTTTTTTCAATCTTATGGTTAATGATGGATCATGACAACTTTCTAATACTCGCTCTTAAGTTGGCACATATATGTCAATCATGTCCAACTTGTTAGCAATATAGTTGATTCTTAGTCAATTCAAAGCTTTTGTAAAAATGTCTTAACATTGTTTTCTAGTTTTAACATGTCCAGTAGTCAACTTTTGCTAAATTTTTAAAATGTATAAAGTTAAAATTTATTTTTATGTGCTTAATCCTTTTATAGAAAACAATATTTGATGCAATATGAAGAGCTTCTTGATTATCACATCATATTTTCGCAATGTAGAATTATTGAGATAATCTCAAATGTATCAAAAGTTCACATGTTGATATTCCGATTTTACACTTGATCGAGATACTAGATTACATTTATTTCTTTTTCAAGATATCATATTACCTTTAACAAAGACACAATATCGAGTAGCTAGTATCTTGTCATGTTTAGAACTTGCCTAATATGCATAAGAAAAGTGTTCACTATGAGAATGGCCATGATTGTTATAGAATATGCCATCCCTTGGAGCTCTGTTAAGATAATATAGAATTTCTTCTAAGGTTGCCTAATGGGTGGTTTGTAGAGAAGACATAAATTGGTTGACAACACTAATAAGATATGCTATGTCAGGAAGTGTCATTGCAAGATAGTTAATTTTCCAACCAATGGCTACCAATTCTAGATAATTTTCCAACCAAGGGCTACCAACCTTTGATACTTGTTAGGATTTGTGGACAACTCTCTATCTTCTACTATAAGTTGGAGGTTGGTAGCCATTGGTGCAGTGCAAGGTTTAGCCCCTAAATATCTTGCCTCTTTTAGGATATCAAGAACATATTTTCCCTCAGATAAAAAGATACCTATTCTACATCTTGCAACCTCAATCATTGAAATGTACTTCAACATGTCTAAGTCTTTTGTTCGAAAAAGTATGTGAAGAAAAGGCTTCAAGAAGGGAATATCTGCACTGTTATTGCTAGTAATAACAATGTCATTAGCATAAACTACCAATAAAATAAACCCATTATCATGTTATTGCTAGAATATGGTACAATTTTGTGTTTTTGACCTAAACTCTCAAACTACTTCACTAAATCTCCCAAACCAAACATGGGGATTTTTTTTAATCCATATAATGATTTTGAAGTTGACAAACCTTTCTAGATTCCCCTTTGCAACAAATCTTGGTTGTTGCTCCATATACACTTCTTCTTGAAGGTCACCATGAAAAGAAGTGTTCTTGACATCCAATTGGTCTGCTAGTTATTAGTTGCAACAACAGAAAAAGAGATGAACAAATGCAAGTTTGGCAATTGAAGAGAGTGTTTAAATAATGATAAATTTGACCATAGCCTTTGCAACTGAGCGATCCTTAAATTGTGTTATTGAACCATTAGGATTAACCTTGACTGCAAAGACGCACTTATAACCAAAAGCCTGCTTTATTTGCTAGGTTTACTAATTCCTAAGTACCATCATTATCTAAAGCCTTTATTTTGTCATGTGTAGCAACTCGTCAATTGGGATGAGATATAGCATCACAAATATTGTTAGTGATTGAGATTTTGTCCAAAAAGGCAATAAAACAATGCAAAAAATATGATAATTAGTTATAGGATGCAAATGATGAAATGAGATGAGAACATTGTTGTTTTCCTTTTTGAACAACAATAGGAAGGTCAAGAATAGGATCTTTAGATACAGGAGTAGGTGAAGGAGATGAATCATTGTTGTCTTCCTTTTTGAATAACACTAGGAAGGTCAAGAATAAGATCTTTAAATAGAGGAGTAGGTGAAGGATATGAGTGATTTGGATGAGGTTGAAGGGAGTACGCTCGATTGATAGGTGGTTTAATGATTCAACTTGTGTGAATTTTAGTCTCTTGATATAACAAAATATTTTCTCCCTTCTGTTATTGGAATAATGGAAGATTAAAGATTGGGATGTGCTTAAAGAAAGTAACATCAGCAGAGACCAAATCCAAAGTAAGGGAATAACACCAATAAACTTTATAAAGAAGAGAAATGAACACTTTTAAAGGCTTTGGTCCTAGTTCAAACAATTGTAGATGAACGTCCCAAACAAAACATGTATAACAAAAAAATGTGTGATTATATAAAAAAAGTGATTGGGATAAGAACAAAGTAGTGTAAGGAATGCTACCTTGAAGTATAAAGGATGGCATAAGATTGATCAAAAAACACGTAAAAATGGCATCCACCCAAAATTGTTTGGGAACTTTATAGTTAAGGAGGAGGGCTTAAGCAACTTCTAAGTGCCTATTCTTATGCTTTCTAATGCCATTCTATGATGGTGTATCAATGCAGGATGGGTGATATGAAATACATATTTGAGACATGTGAGATTGTAAAGACTTGGAAAAGTACTCTTTAGTATTGTTATTCTGTAAAAATTGCATTTATGTCTCGAGTTGTGTTTATATTTTAGGACAAAAATAACAGAAGATACAAAACAAGTTTGGTTGATTTTTTGTTAGGTATAGCCATGTAGTACGAGAATAATCATTTGCACTTTAGGACAAAAATAACAGAAGATAGGAAACAAGTTTGGTTGATATTTCATTAGGTATAGTCACGTAGTACGAGAATAATCATTCATAAAAGTAACAATATCGAAAAACTTGATTTGGACGTAATTGAACATGGACCTAAATATCCTAATGTACTAATTCAAAGGGAGATGTGACTCTTTTAGTGATTATAAAGTATATAAGAGACACGATATTATTTTTCAAATTGGCATAGCTTGCAATCTAAACGAGGTATCTTTTGAAACTGAGTAAATAACTTTTGCAAAGTAATTAAAAAGGGATGTCCCAATCGACAGTGAAGGTCAAAAGGTGTCAAGACATTGGAACATATGATACATTGAGGAGTAATATTCTCAAATATGTATAAGACACTAGACTTATGTCCTCTACCAATAATCTTCTTTGTCATAAGATCTTGAAAAATTCAATGGTTAAGAGAGAATAATATACTACACTTGTGAGGATGAGTAATTTCATTGGCATAAATTAATTTTAAAGAAAAATTGTAGCCATAAAACAAACAAAATGATACGACCCATAGGAGTCCAGAACTTCGGTTCACTTACCATAGAAGAAAAACCAATGCCTTGGAGGGGTCATGTGGGGAAAACAAGGGTGGGTAAAATTGTCATAGGAGGGGAAAGTTAGTTATTCTGACAAAGGAATAAAACAGTACGGGAGTGAGGGGAATGGCATGCAAGTTTTGTTTCTGTCATTTACGTAGAGTGAGCCTAAGGCTGGAGGAGCTAGGACCTCGAATCCTAGCACATTTATCCTTGTTTCCTTGTTCTTTTACTGATATTGCCGATCAATCTATACAGACACCATTACTGTTGTTTTTGTGTTTTGCCATAACTGTGTTTGCTTGTGTGCATTGTGTTGTGGAAGAAGCCTTTCTGTGCAGGGTTTATCATTTTGGTATCAAAGCATCCGGTTCTGGGCATGGCAGCGAAGAAGCAAGATACAAGGCTGGACATATTGGAGAAGGAAGTAGAAGAAATTAAAGTAGGGCTACAAGTAGGGCGTGAATCGATGAGGGAGGAAGTTAACCAAAAGCTCGATGGAGTTAAGGGGGAGCTGAAAGAAGAGATCAATATGAGGTTCGACCAGCTGATGCAGGCGATCACCGTCCTCAAGGTGCGTCCCGAACCACCACCTTTCAACCCGGCGAGATTGTCTGAGGGGGAGTCCTCAGTGACAGGAATGAGGAGAGGACGACAAGAGGAAGTTAAGGAGGAAGTTTATACAAGGATGGAAACGGTGCGTGAAGGGGGAGAGGCTGGGTGGATCGGGTTGGAACTGCACACCCATGGGCGACCCGCGGAGCTCCATACGCAAGATGGGTCTGACCCGACTATTAAACTTTTAGTCGGGGACAGATTAGGGCACGAAAGAGGGCTGGAAAGGGGTAGAAATCGCAGAGAAGATAGGCGCGAAGGGGAAGACACGCACAGGGGAGCGCAAGGGACCGGTGAAACCAGGGTCGAACCGGAGTTGAGGGAGGTCTACCGCGAAGAGGAGGGGTACCGGCGGGATGAACGCTGGAGAAGGGGGCAGGTGGAAGACGATCTCCGACCACCAGACTGGAGACGCGACTGTAGACCTCGGAGAATTGATGCCCACTTTCACGGGGGACGATCCGGACACTTGGGTCAACCGGGCGGAGCGATTTTTCTCTGCTGGGAGGTATACGGAGGTAAAAAAGGTGGAGCTGGCAGCCTTGAGTTTTAACGAAGAAGCCTTGGCGTGGTATCGGACGGTTGAAGCTACGGGGGTAACTCTGGACTGGGGGAGCTAAAAGGTATGATATTCCGACACTTTCGACCACTTCATGAGGGCAGTACATGCCAGAGATTTCTGTCTATCAAGCAAGAAGGGACGATTTTGGAGTACCGAAAGTGATTCTAGTCCCTAGCTGCGTCTTGCCAGGAGTTGACACCGGAGGTGATGAAATGCACTTTCATTAAAGGGTTGCAACCACATATCAGGTATGAACTGATTTTGCTTAAGCCCAGAGGGCTGACTGAGATAATTGAGACTGCTATGGGGATAGAAGAGAAGAATCGGGAGATGAGAAATTATCGGAATAGTAGGCCAGTGAACCTGAGCAGAATGGGGGATGTTAAAGGAGGGTCGACTGAGAGGGACAGCCGAAGAGAGGGGGACAAAACTAACGGCAAGATGGTTCGGGAGGCGGGGTTTAAAAGGCTCTCGACCTCGAAATGGCAAGAAAAGAGGGATAGGGGGTTGTGTTTCAAATGTGACGAGAAGTTTACCCCGGGGCACCGATGCAAAAATAGGCAGTTGCAAGTTCTCCTAGTGCTAGATGAGGAAGAGGAAACTGAAAATGAGGAAGAGGAAGAAGGAAGCGCTGAGTTGGCAGTGAGTTCGGTAGTAGGATTAACTATGCCGAAAACTATGAAGATGAAAGGGAAAATGAGGGATTTGGAGGTGATTTGTTTAGTAGATTCAGGTGCTTCCTATAATTTCATTTCCTTGAAACTAGTGGAGCAATTGGGATTAGAATTGGAGGAAACTAAGGGATATGGAGTAGTTATGGGGGATGGGGTCACTATAAAGAGTAAGGGAGTTTGTAGGGGAACTCCATTAGAAATTCAACAGTACCACATAAGTGAGGATTACCTCCCTATGACCCTCCGTGGGTGTGACTTGATACTAGGGGTCAAATGGTTACAAACTTTGGGAGAAGTGGTGATTAATTGGGCTGATCTGACTATGAGGTTTAGGGAGAAGGGAAAATGGGTGAAACTGAAGGGGGATCCTAGCTTAACGTGAGGGCTGGTTGGGCTGAAGTCTTTGATGAAGCAAACTGAAGAGGGAGATGAACTGTTCATGTTGCAAGTAGGCATTCTGGAGCAAAATGAGAATAGGGAATCTGGTGGGTTACCCGAAAGTGTGCAGTCACTGCTGAAGGGATATGAGGATGTTTTTGACATGCCAAGGGGACTGCCACCCCCTAGGGAGGTAGAACATGCAATAAATTTAAGGGAGGGAGCAGAACCTGTGAGTGTCAGGCCATATAGGTATCCTCAATGCCAGAAAACAGAGATAGAGAGACTAGTGGAGGAGATGTTGACAGCAGGAGTCATTCAGCCCAGTGTTAGCCCATATTCCAGTCCGGTGTTGCTAGTGCGAAAAAAGGACAACAATTGGAGGTTTTGTGTGGACTATAGGGCTTTAAATCGGGCCACGGTGTTGGATAAATTTCCCATTCCTATGATAGATGAGTTATTGGACGAACTTTTTGGATCAAAGATTTTTTCAAAGTTGCACTTAAAATCCGGTTACCACCAAATCAGGGTGAGCCCAAACGATGTGGAGAAGACAGCTTTTAGGACACACCATGGACATTATGAGTTCTTGGTGATGCCCTTTGGGCTCACTAATGCCCCTGCTACTTTCCAAGCTTTGATGAACAGGGTATTCGGAAAGATTCTGAGGAAGCTCGTGCTAGTTTTCTTTGATGACATACTCATCTATAGTAAGACCATGGAAGATCATGTGGGCCATTTGCGGGTGGTGTTGGAGATATTACGAGAGAATCAATTATATGCTAATGTGAAGAAGTGTGTTTTCGCCAAATGGGAGTTGGAGTATTTGGGGCATGTGATATCGGGAGAAGGGGTTTCAGCTGATCCAAACAAACTACAAGCCATGATGGAGTGGCCAAGACCCAAAAATGTCAAAGAATTAAGGGGATATTTGGGACTGACCGGTTACTATAGGAGGTTCGTGAAAATTTATGGAAAAATTGCAGCCCCATTGACACGGTTGCTGAAGAAGGATGGGTTCCAATGGTCGGAGGAGGCAGAAGTGACATTCCAAAGGTTGAAGACTGCCATGTGTACTCTCCCAATTTTGGCCTTACCTAATTTCCAACAACCCTTCATTCTAGAGACTGATGCATCGAGAAGTGGACTGGGAGCAGTGCTGATGCAAAACGATAGACCCATTGCTTACTTCAGCCAATCTTTGTCACCTAGAGCCCGTGGGAAATCCGTTTATGAGAGGGAGCTCATGGCCATTGTTCTCTCAGTGAAGAAGTGGCGACCCTATCTTTTGGGGCAACAGTTCATCATTAGAACTGACCAGCAGAGCCTCAAATATTTGCTTGAGCAGAGAATGATTGCAGTGGACCATCAAAGGTGGGTTACTAAACTGTTGGGGTACAACTTCAAGGTGGAATACAAACCGGAAAAGAGCAACAAAGTAGCAGATGCTTTATCAAGGAAAGGAGAGATTGTGGGCTGCCAAGTCATGGGAGTTTCCCAAGGGGTCAATATAACCGAAATCTTACAAGAAGTAGAGGAAGATGATAAGCTGAGAGCTTTGAAGGCCGAAATCTCCAAGGAGGCCACCAATAAGTTGCCTTTCGCTTTGGTACATGGTAGGTTGATGTATGATGGACGGTTGGTGCTTAGTAAGACTTCACGGTATATTCCCCTTCTTTTGCGGGAGGCACATGAATCGCATCTAGCAGGGCACGGGGGGACTTTAAAAACCTATGAGAAGTTGGCTAAGGAGCTCTATTGGGAAGGAATGAAGAAACAAGTAGCTACCTATGTGGCTGAATGTGTTACTTGTCAACAACAGAAATATGCAGC
>JANKYF010000226.1:51777715-51788914 GCA_029829435.1 Erythroxylum hondense | reverse complement strand
GGACTCCTCAGCATATGACTACACTTGTGTAGCTCATCAGTAACCCGTGGACTTTTCAAACCATCAGCTATGTGTTTATGTGTTAGCATGAAATTTGTAAGAATGATGAATGCATGAATCATGAAATTATGTTTTTAGCTTGATGAATTTATGAAATGCAAGTTGTATGATTTGTTATGAGAATATTGCAAACAGTATGAATAATGAATAGATTCAGCTTAGTAGTATAAATATAAACGTGTTACCCACGAGCGAAAGCTCACCCCCACCTTCCCGTCCCATCTCCAGGTGCAGATCTGGATCTCGAAGAATGAGCTCAAGGCATACTCCAAGATCTTAGTGTCTTGTCTTTGTATTTCATGATTTTGTTGTAAACAATGCTTTAGATGCATTTTGAGAAAACAGTAGCATTTTGAAAATGTGTTTTGAACCATGTTGTAAAAGGGCTTGAAATGCCCACTAAAGCATTGTAAGCTACTTGTGTTGAATGTCAATGAAATGTATGAATTATGATTTACCATGGTCTTTCACAACCATTTATTCCCATGTTTAAGCATAGTTTTCAAAGTTGTATGAAGTGGCTTTGAAATTCATGTGAGTAGGAGGATGATGTTAGTACAAGTGAAATTATAGTATGTTGAGAGTGGAATGAATGATTTGAGAGGATTAGAAGTGTTCATGTTGTTATGGATAGATTTAGAAAGGTTAGGAGTGTTCATGATGTTAAAGTTAAGTCAAGAGGGAGTGTAGAGGGTTAGGATCAGGTTCTGGTCAGTTACAAGTCGACTTATTGGTCCACACAAGTCGACTTATTGGTCTCCGATCCCCATAAGTCGACTTGTTAGTGATAAGTCGACTTATTTGTCTCGATAAGTCGACTTGTTCAACATAAGTCGACTTATAGGCTATTTTCCAGCATAAGTCGAGTTGTTAGTCAAATGATTTGAGCATTGTTAGAGGCCGAATTTGGCTTTGTGGTCTTCATGAGAGTTTTAGATCTAGATGTCTACTTTCAAATGGTGAAAGAATAAACACAATCCGACCTCTAGATTAAAAGTTATGAGAATCGCACCAAAAGAGTGTCAGTTTGATTTTGGAAGTGAGCATGGTCTATTGATTTGGGCATAAGCCCCTCATATGACCTCCAATTGAGGTGAGGCTTGAACCATTAGTTTTATAAGACATGTATATTTCTTTCCACAAAATTTGGTAACATTGGGAGTTAAATAGAAAATATTTGAATAAAAGCAAAGTAAGGGTCGGTTGAGGGGGCATGTTTCGAGTATGAACTCTTTTAGGTTTTTGATGCATATCTTGAGTTTTATAACGCCGGTTAAGGTGATTCTTGCCTCTATGCGATCGTGAGGCTTTAAGCTATATTTGATATGAGCAAGTCAATATGTTATTGTGATGTTAAAGTAGTGTGCACCCGCCTCGAAGGTGGAGTTGCAGTTAAAAATCCTGCAAGGTTATAAGCAAAAGATTAAGTGTAAGTCTTACGAAAGTTGGGTCTCGGAAACGGGATCCAACAGTTGGGGTCCGGTCTTCAGGGCCGGGTTCCGACATCTGTGGTATCAGAGCAAGAGTGAATGTTAAGTTATGAGCAGTTGGATTCCGGTCTCCAGATCGGGTTCCGACATGAGAAGAGTTTTCAAAGTTAGATGAAAAAGTTATATATCCATTATACAATATCTCTGCTAAGGATTTGGCATTAAAGTTTTAAATATATGTCAAAATCACATGGGTGACAAAATTTATTGACATTTTGAGTTAACTAATATCTCATAAACTTTGATGACAATGTATTTCAACACTATAATAACAAGTTGCAAGAGGCTGTATAGAGTAGAGCTAAAAGGTATAGTACCTTGGTAAAATTGTTTCAAAGTATAATTGTGGACTGTAATTAAAGGCATTTGCTTATGAAAGATAATAGTTATCATTAGAAGAAATGATTGCATAACTTTTCTTACCTATATGTAATATGATAGAGATTATATGTATTTCTAATTCATGCTTTTTAGTATGTAATAATGAATTTAGATTCAAGATTCTCATAATTTCAAGGAATGATAAGAAATAAAATTTCGAGTTAAAGTAGTTGATTTAATTTTATACAGATAGTTTGTATGTATTGGATCAAAGAAGACTTATGCTTAACATAAATGGAAAGAATGAAATTTGGATAACTGTGACCATTCTTTTTTGCCATATTGGTTAAATCAACATGATGAGAATTATAAAGTTACATACAAAGACATATGTATCCTTTTGATTATGAATTGTATGAAACTTGTGAAACTTTTTAAGTTAAATAATAACCAAATCAACCTTTAGTGAAATAGTGATGATGGTATTGAATTGTTAAATTTATACCTATGATGCATTGGATGAAATAAAAATTCATAAAAGGATGATACTTAATTTCATTAGATCACTAATAACTTTATGTGATATAGTCATATGTACTAAATGAAATATTGATTTAAATATTTTGAGAAGTTTAAATTTTTAAAGAAATTAAGCACTGAAAACGTTGAAGTACTTCGATGAGATCGATTTGGTGAGTTTTAAATTTTTGGTTATTTGTATAGAGTGAGATTCTTTGGTGAATACCTTTACAATAAGTTTCCATAAGATTATGGTTTTATATAAGGAGGAACATAAAGTCTGAAATATTGTATAATGTAATATTTATTTCTTTTATAGTGATGTCTAGTATAATGACTTACCTTCACTCGCCATTATTAGATCAATTAATAAAATTTCATATTAGATATGAAATGCCAAGTCTTTGAAAGAGTTAAAGTTAATAATGTAAGGATGTAATGCTTGGTTGAAGCATATATTATTTGTTAAGTTTAGAATCATACATTATTCGTTAAGTTTAGAACTAAATTGAGTAATAAAAGGTTATAACATACCCAAAAGGTTGGATATAATCTTATAGACCTATTGAACAAATTCTTTATTTCAATGTATACTTAAAAGGAAAATGGTTCTCAAGATAAACAGTAGAGTAAGACCACATTTGAAAAGTTCAAATTTCATGACAATACAACCAATTGGAACTAGTTTCTTTGTTGATGTATTTGGTGTATAGTTGCAAAGATACAAGACACTTAAAAATTCACTTTCATGATGAAATCAAATAGTTTTCTTTAAAGATAATGTGAATTTATCATGTCTACAAGAAAGTTAGTTGGAGTATAGTTGTCCTCTTTAGTAAGAGTATGTAGAGACATATTGCTCATAGAGAACAACAATTCTAATTTTCAATTGTTAAAAATATAGTTGTCCACGAACAACTCTTATTGGATATGAAAAGATAATAGCTAAATTTTGAGAATTAGATTCTATAGAGATAGATTGGAAGTTGTTTACGTATTCTAAGTCTAAATACATAGATAATGTACTAAAGATGTTTAGTATTTGAGATATATTATAATTGTGAAGTATTAAAGATATCGATTATTCTGTGTGAGTTGATATTTGAGTTCAAGGTTATATAAATATTAACTTTAGAAGTAATATCACTCAATATTGGAAAGGTTCCAATGTAGTAATTGTTTCTAACTAAGTCATACTACATTTTCATTTAGTGGAAATGATTAATTAGATCAATAAGTAAAGTGACTTGACATAATTCCTTGCATTGTTCAAGACAATAATGTACTATGGAACATTAAAGTCATCAGGCAGATAAAAAAAGTTAAGGTCTCATCAAAGATCCAAAGATGTATTTAGGAAGTTGTTCTTAATTATGATGATAATGAAATGAAAGTTGTAAGATTTAAGTAAGTGCTCATTATGGAGAATACTGTAGAATTATTTTATTAAGCCATTGTCCTAGCAGTAGCATGCTCATCATATGGTGATATGGTATATGATACTTACCAATTGGTTTACTACAAGTGAGAGATTGTTGGTTTATGCCCTACAACTAATCAATTGAATCAACAAAATCCTATACACAATGCATTACTTAAACTAAAGAAAGTGAGGAACTCGCAACATATTTTAAAGGTGCCATAATCAAAAGTTGAACTTGGATTTTCTCTTCGACTTTATTAGATTTCTATCGGGCAATACATGTCACGAATAATACTTGAACAAACATAGTATAAAATAGTCAAGCAGGACAGATCCTAAGCAAGAGCAGGAAGGCCACCCCGCTCAGAGTCACGTTTAGTAAGGGTTTGCTAATTATAAGTTATTTTATATCATAAGAATTTTTTTTTTGAAAATTTAAAATGTATTGAATAAATAGAAGAGAATGATACAAAGTCGCTCAACCTTGGTAAGAATACCAAGCTCTCAAAACTCAACGCATGTGTGCGTTTTGACACAAACAAAAGAAAACAAATTAAAGCCTAACCATGACACTCGAACCGGCTTCACTGAGGCGATGGGAGAGACTCCAAATTAGGGCATAACAAATCAAGACTTTCACGACCCACCCAAAAGCTACTCAATTCAGAAAGTCAGGAGAGCAGGCTAGAGCTGGCGCTTCCCGAGCTCCTTCTTCTACCGCACCTGAGAGGAAGACCAATGGTAAGTCCTTTTGAGTGCTTGACGAGAGAGTCTGCTCAGAGTTGATAGTTGGTTGTATTGCAGGAGTGCCAAAAGTGCCAGAAGGGAAGGATGGGGCTTCCCTATTTTGAGCCTTTCTTCCGCAGTTGTCAGCTTCTAATAGCTCAACTTCAATCAGAGACAGAGGAGGAGATAGCTAGGTTAAAGGTTAGTACCGCACTTACTCCATAGATTTAATATGTGATCTGCCTTGTTGGGGACTAGACTCTCCAGGTGAGTGCTAATCCCCTGCTACATTTGGAGTGCAGCTGAGTAGAGAGCAGCTGCTCTCTGATGCTTTTGATGATAAGCTCTATTGTAGAGGATAGGGGAGTAGTCTTCTGTTGGAACCGTCGTAGGTTTCTTTCCTTCCAAAGTTCTTGAGAGCAAGTAGCCACTGAGATGAGGATAACTGCTCTATCGAAATTAGAAACAGATAGGTGAGGCAATTCCAATAGTAGCTCATGGAGTCTGTTCGGCAGATGGGCTTCAGTACTCAATCTAAGGATCTTTGACCAGATTGCTGTGGAGTAGTCGCACTCGAAAAAAATATGGTCCCTAGTCTCTTCCCTTTGATTACAAAGAATGTACATCCGTGAGAAATTTAGGTATTGAAGCCTGTCCATAGTATTGAGTCGATTCAGCATGACTAGCCATAGCATGAAACTCTGTTTAGGTCTCAGAAACTTGTTCCAAACCATAGAATACCAGATAACCGGAGTCAATGCACCCCCTATCCGTTTCTTGGCTACCTGCATTGTGATGTTTGAGACTGGAATCCCCTGCCAAAAGAAGATATCCGTTTCTCCGAGCCTACTGAATTGTGGGATGGATAATAATCTGATTTCATCCATGGAGAATAACCATCTGCCGTCAGCTAAAAGTTCCTTAAGCTTGGTATGCCTAGGGAATCTCACCAGAAGGGTACGTGCCAACGGGTGATGGATCAAAGCACCTTGTCCAGTCCAATTATCATGCCACAGAAATGATCGTTTCCCATCCCCCACACGACAGGACATATGTGGTTGTACATCATCTCTTAGTTTTAAGAGTTGATTGAAGAACCAAGTATGACTAGTTTTGGAGGATAGATCCCAAAAACACTGCCCTTTCAGTATGTAAATATGAACCCATCTAATCCACATTGATTGCTTATCACTGAAAAGTCTCCAAATCCTTTTAGCCATAAGGAGATGATTCGTTTTGGAAATTGGCTCAAGCCCCAAGCCCCCTTCTTCTTTAGGTTGACAAATACTCTTCCAATTGACCTTAGCGTTCCCAGATTCACCACCCCTTTTCCCCCATAGGAATTGCTTCATCAACTTTTCAATTGTTTTGATAATGCCTTTGGAAAGGAAAAGGTAGGAGCACCAGTAATTGTGCATGGATGAGATGACTAATTTCAATAGCTGAAGCTTCCCTCCATAGGAAAGAGCTCGATTGGTTCAGGAGCCTAGTCTTTTCTGTATTTTTTCAACTAATGGGAAGCATTCACAATACCTGAGTTTCCGAGAGGATATTGGAATACCTAAATAAAGGAGAGGGGGCTCCTTTATTGCCATTCCAGTGACTGCTTGTAAGGCATTAGCTAAATGATCAGCACTTTTTGAAATGAAAAGGTAGCTCTTATGAAAATTGATGTTAAGCCCTGACATGTCCCTAAAGGAATTGAGAGTGTTGACCAGAAGGGTAACAGAGGGGACATGAGCCTTGGTAAGGAGGATAAGATCATCTGCAAAACATAAACTAGTTAGAGAAATCTTTTTACATTTTGAGTGAAACTTGAAGCCTGAGCCATCTGCCAACTTATGCTTCAACATTTGAGTGAGCACCTCCATACAAATAAGGAAAAGGTAAGGGGACAAGGGATCCCCTTGCCTAAGGCCCTTCCTCCCTTTAAAGATCTCCGTAGGACTCCCGTTAATTAGGATTCCAAAAGTTGTGGTTGTAATGCATTCACGGATCCATTTTAAAAATCTTGGAGGGAAACCCATGATCTCCATAGTAAGTAGCAAGAACTTCCAATTCACACTATCAAAGGCCTTTTCAAGGTCCACTTTGATAGTGCAATTATGAGGGCTGTTGCGACAGTTGTACCCCTTCAATAACTCCTGAACAATGAGGATGTTATCTCCAATGTCCCGATCCTTCATGAAAGCTCCCTGAATCTCATTGATGAGGGGTTTGAGGGCTTCCTTCAACCTATTAGCCAAGATTTTAGCAATAATCTTGTAAAGAAAATTAGTGCAGGAGGTAGGTCTGAAATCTGTCCAAAACGAGGGGTTAGAGTGTTTAGGGATTAGGGTAATAAAGGTTTTGTTGATCTCCTTTAACAAGACCCCACTATGGAAAAATTCATGCACTGCTTCTTTATCTATCCCTCCTACTATAGACCAAGATTTCTGGTAGAAAAAACCATTGAATCCGTCCGGTCTCCTGGCTTTTGAGCCATTCATAGCAAAAACCACTCTTTCTATTTCTTGGTCAGTGACTGGACTGATTAGGAAGGAAACCATATCTGCAGGAATATATGCAGAAACAAACTGCCTAAGTTCATCTCCATTAACCATAGTAGAAACCTCTGTGCCTAGGAGTTTCTTATAGTAAAGAAAGGCTTCTTTAGCTAGTCCTTCTTGTCCTGCCACAATTGCCCCGTCTTCAGAAGAGATGGAAGTAATTTTATTAGAATTAAGCCTGGCTTGCACAGAGTTAAAGAAAAATTTGGTGCATTTATCCCCATCCTTTAACCAAGACACTCTAGACCTCTGCTGCCAAAGGGAATGCTGATTATCCGCACTTTGCAAGTAAGCCTTTAAAGCTTCCTTTTCTGCCATAACTAGGGAGGCATCAGTTGGATTTTCAGCCAAAGCTGACTGTATTACTGAGAGTTTGTCTCTGGCTGCCTCAATTTCCTTAGAAAGATTCTGCCCTATGAGAGAATTTAGGAGTTTCAATTCCTGTTTAATAGATTTTAGCTTTTGGAGGCAAATGTATTGTTTTGTCCCAAAGCAAACATGCTCCATACCCTGAGAAATAGCTTCACAGAAACCCTCCCTAGTAACCAAGAAATTATTAAACCTGAAGGGCTGACTAACTTTGGGATAATTGAACATATAGTCTATCCGAATAGGAGTGTGATCAGAAATACCCGGATCCATAAAAGTTGTTGTGCTTCTTGGGAAAGATTGCAGCCAATCCACATTCACCAAAGCCCTGTCTAACTTCTTTCTAATATGCCAAGGAGGAGATTGCTTGTTTGACCATGTGAACTTATGACCAACTGATTTGAGGTCAGTTAACCCTATCTCCTGTATACATTCAAGCATATCTGTAGTATAATTGCGTAAATTACAATTACCTTCAACCTCGGACCGATAAAGAGTAGTGTTAAAGTCGCCACATACTAACCATGGATGGGAAATAGAGAGCTTGAGTAGGCTGAGGGCATGCCATAGATCAATTCTTTGAAACCCAAGGTTGAGACCATACACAAAAGTAGCAAACACTCTAGAATTTTCCATCTTATAGTAGAGCAAAGTGTGAATGTACTGCTGATGAGATTCAATGACAGTCACCTCCACTGAATCTTCTTCATAGACAAGGATAAGTCTCCCATACACATGGCAAGGATGGTTGGAGATAATTTTCCATTTCCTGCCTAAGCAAGATAGCTTGGACAGATTTATTTCCTTGATTTTGGTTTCCAAAAGACAAAAAACCTGAGGCTTTTCCTTCAGGACAAAATCCCTCAGAGCATTCAACTTAGAGGGGTGGTTTATTCCTCGTACGTTCCACACTATCATTGACATAGAGTAAGGTTTTTGCTCTTGGAGCCTTTCCTACTGCTCCTATTGCTTTTCCTTAGAGCTATTAGTGTCTCCTCTAGAAGTCCTTCTTGTGGCTGAGAGGGCTGTGGGGGAATAGGATCCGGCTGAGGGGAGATAGTTCCCCCTTCTACTGAAGTGGCTGCATTGTCGTTTAATTCCTCTGCCGTCTGAATTTGAGTGGAATTAGAAGGAGGCAATTCTGCCCCACTACACTGATCCAAGGATTGACCAAGAGAACCTTTGCTATTGTCCTCATGGGTGAGGGAATCGATTTCCAAATGAGTGAGAGTAGGATTGTCAGGAACCTGGACAACCTTCCTTTCCTCCTCGGTGCTCTCCAAAATAGGTTTGATGGTGCCAGTCACCTCCCAATAATCCCCACTTGTAAAGGTTCTCCCGGTAGGTTTCCATGCCTTTCCTTGGGCTTTCAATGATGGTTTCCACTGATATGTAACTAAAACTCTATCCTCCCTAAGAGTGTTCTCAGTTGCCAACCGTAAAATAGGAATGCTATCCTTCATGTCTTTGGAGATGTCCATACTAATACACATCCGAGCAAACCCAACCCTTTTCCTCATAGCTGTGTTCTCATCCATACATAAAGGTTTCCCTAAATAACTAGCAAGCATGCTCAAGCCTTTGGTCGTCCAATATTCCAATGGAATATTATGAATGTTAACCCATAAGGGAATGTTCTTAACTTTAAGTTTTTCAAGTGCCATCCCCGGTTGCCATCGTTGGAGGAAGAGGGGAAGTTGTGAAACATGCCAGGGACCTTCTTCAATAATTTTTTGAGCTTCTGATTTGGAGGAAAAAGTGAAAATGATATTATCATCCTCGGTAAGCATAACCTCCAATAAACCTCTCCCTTTCCAATGCCTTTGCGCCCATGCATGTATAACTGGAAAGGCTGGACGATTATCCATGAAGAACCCAACTAGGGTGGCCTCCCAAGACTTAGCCCCTTCCTGAAGGGCTTCCAGTGGAGGAGCAACAATCAGCTTCCCATCCAATTCCACTGGAGGGCAGAAAACTAGGGAGGAATCATTCTTTTCACCTACAACTTGTTTCCAAGTTCTCCTAGCTCTAATAATGGTTGTATCTGCTGCAGGTACTTTGCTCGGGAGAGGAGGCACAGAGGATGGAAGAATAGGTGGAGGGGGTGGGAGTGGAGGAGGAGAGGAGGAGGAAGAAGCAGGAGGAGCATTAAGGGGCTGAGGAAGAGGGTTAGGAGTGGGAATGGGAGCAGCAGAGGAAGAAGGAGAGGACAAGGGCAAAGATGGGAAATCAGAGAGAGAAGGAGGAGGCTGCAGTCCTGTCATGTTACCAAAAGAGGAAGGAGGCTACTTTGCAGAAAGCATGCAGAAAAGAAGAGCAGGAAGAAAAGCAGAAAGTGGAAAAGAACAGAGGCGGGAAAAGGGAGAAAAACTAGGGAAAGACAGTAGTGCCCTTGGAAGGCTACTGCCACAAGAAGAGAGAAGAGGAAGATGAAAGGGAAGGGAAGAGGAAGAGAAGACAGGGAGGCAGAAAAACAGGGAAAGCAAGAGCCTGGAGCACGCTAGAGGGGAAAGAAGAACAAAGGAATGCAAGAATGCAGGAAGAGGAAGAGGATGAAGGGGAAAGGAGCTAGAGAGAAGAAGGAGAACATCTCTCTACATAAAAGGAAGAGATGTAGAGAATAGAAAATTTCAATCATACCCAAGAAATTTTGACAGCACATACCCCAAACTTTAACAATCCATATCCTTCAAATACCAACACATTTGACAGCACCTGCACAAAAATTTCAATCATCCACATCCTCCAACTCCCACATCCAAACATAACATATGATACATCATTGGAATCCTATGAAAATACTCCATAACACTCAAGAAGGCTAATAGAGCCAACCAATTCACATCAGTTTAGAAATTGTCTAAAAAATACAGCAAACACAATTCTACTCTTATGGCCATTTTTAAAACCATATTACATCACCCTTTTATTAAACATATGTAAAACACAAGAAAACTCAAATGTTTTTCATTAATATCATAACATAAATTCTTATAAAGCTTTAGTGGGCATTTTATCCCTAATACATCAAAGTTTCAAAATGGTCAAATTACAAAGAAAGGTTACATGAACGGTAACTTTTGCTCCAAAATGCATCTAAAGCTTTGTTTTAAAAAAATAGCTTCAAAACTAAAAGTAAATAAAAGTGATGCCTCGCGCTTGATGCAGTCACCCGTTCTCTCGCTCGTCGCCTGTGGATAGGAAGGGAAGAGGGGGTGAGCTCGACGGCTCGTGGGTAACACGTTAATAACCAAGAACAAGCAAGAATTCTTTAATTATTTATTTTCAAAGAAAACTTTACAATAATCATTTATGTCACATAGAATTTTCCAAAATTTTCAACTTATCAAAACATTCACGAAAACAATACAATGAATACATCAAAATGCTCACAATTCAATATCACATACGCATATAGAAGATGGTTCAGGTAGATCCAAACTGAACGTACTACACATTCCCGCGAAGCGGTCATATGTAGCCGTAAACTTATGGGAGTCCGTGAGGAGCTCCATGCCACTAGCGGCCAGGCGGGAGAAGCCTATAAACAGACAAGTGCACTTGACTCTTAATGGACTACCACAAACCCATAGAATCATGAATTTCACATATTTCACACATATTTGCCAAAATGGCACTTTTCCAAAAGCAAAATTATAACATCACATTCTTTTGAAATCACATTTCACATTCTTTTTCACTTGTAAATTTTTTTTGCAAATATTCCCACAATTTATTAACA
>JANKYF010000226.1:51219838-51230413 GCA_029829435.1 Erythroxylum hondense | reverse complement strand
TTTAGAGATAGTCTCTTTTGGCTATTTAGGTTGATGTCTTCATACCGACACCTGGATCCTGGGTTTCGGGAAAGTCCTGGGAACAAAAATTTTTGTTTTCCGCTGCCGGTACATGTGATGTACCTCCTGGGATTTTCCTACAGGATTATAAAACTTCCTTATTACTAAATAGTCTTCAAATCCTCTTTGCAACCAAAACTATTTGGATTAACTAAAGAAAAGTCAAACCAAGTCCTCCTCCTTATTTTTTCTAGAAAAGTTCTCCCATTATATCTTGGCTCCTTTCGAGTTTTCTACTTTCCTTGAAAATATGAAATTCTTAATGCATTTCTCTAACTCCTTAGTCAACTTCTTAGTTAAGAATAGGTAATTGCTCCAGTATATATGCAACTTTCTTAAGACTAAAGTTATAAGTTTTAATCTTCTAGCATTTGACAGAAATACATTTTACCAAGCACATATTTCTTCTTAAACATTTCCAAAAGCACATATTTCTTCTTAAACATTTCCAAAAAAAGTTAACAATCTTCAAACTTGGGTTTCTTTGAGGTTAATGGAACCTCTAAGTATTTGAATGGAATTTTGTGGGAATTCAGTCTAGAGATGAAGCTCATCCAGTTAGGATCTTCCACTTCTGATGAGATATATATTTTGCTCTTTTATTATCAACCATGAAAGTCTATAAAAATTGTCAAATGTTGATCACTAATCCTAATAAGCCTTGGTTTGCACCACAGAACATAATGAATTCTTCTTTAAATGCAAGATGTATGATCTTCTTTCATTTGTAGTGATAGGTAAAGCTAGAATAACTATAAATTCTATTTTAGATCATCATGGAAAGCACTTCTACAAAGAGTATGAATTGGTAGCGGGATAATGGATCCCCTTGAATTATTCCTTTTAACCCTTTAAACATCTTGGAGAGAGTACCATTGATTAGGATGTTGTAAGAAGAGTTTAAAATGTAGGCTTTAATCCATCCAATGAACTCAACAGGAAAGCTAAACCATTTAAGGTTAAAGAGGATAAAGTCTTGTTGCAAAGTATCAAATGCCTTTGAGAACTCAATCTTTACTACACAAATTTTGATAGGATTTTTGTCTCATAATCCTTTATTAGCTCTTGCAACATTAATATCTTATCAGAGATTGATCTTCTAGTAATAAAAGCACCTTGCATGAAGTGTATTATATGCTCTTGAGTATCCCTTAGCCTTCTAGAAATTATCTTAGGGATCACTTTATACATAGTGTTGCAACATGAAATAGGATGAAAGTCCTTCATCTTATTAGGATTAAAAACATTAGGGATTAGAAAAAAGATGGATGGAGTTCAATTCTCTCAACATTTTTCTACTAGTACAAAATTCTTAGATCACATTAGCTAGTAAGTAAAAGATAATAATGAAATTGCAAGTACTCAATAATGGAAACTTAGGGATTATTCTGTCTTTGTTTTGTCTTCCTTTGACCTTGTAAATTTAACTATGCTTGATGCTAGATATCCAAAGGTTTCAATTACCCTATCTCATGATCTAATCAAATAATCCCAATTAAAATAGATAAAATTTGTATTGCAATTCCTCGATTTCTCAAAACTACTACTAACTACTTAATTGAATTTGAAGCAATCCTAAGGTACTAACTATTTAACCTAATATTTTATTAACCTAATATTTGTAAGTCTATTAAGGTACTAACTCTTGTTACTCAACTTAACACAAATAGCTCGATTCAATATCTTGATTCAATTATGACTTTATATGGTCACAGAATCTTACATATGCACATAAAGGTCATGTATATAAACATATATGGGTGGATATCTGCGCACAGGCATAAAAAACATCTTTGAAGCTCCACACATTTATAATGACTTACATGGTCACTATATACGACTGTATAATTCCAAGGTTGCTTCAATTCTTCCATTCTATGCCACCATAAGATTCTTAAATAACCAACAAAAACACATTAAATATAAGTATATAAATATAGTCAATTAATTATTTATCAATGCCTTTTAGTTTGAATCTATCCCCTTGAGCTTCATTAGACTGAAGAATATAATTAAATTCCCTAGAGGATTAGTCATGGAGTTTTGAAATTTTCCTAGGTCTTCCCGAAGCTTAGTTTTGTAAAAGTCAAAGTTTAAAGAATAAATGATAGAAATCTCAAAAAGTTCGTTTAACCTTCTAGGAAACAAGTGAAATGCACATAATGATCAAAGCTAATTATGTCATTGATCTAAAAAAAAGGTATGAATTATAAACATATATTATCCTTCGACTGTAATGATGCATATGGTTGTAGCCATAAAGCCATTTATTCCTAAAGAAATTCATACTTTCTTGGACTTTAGAAGCATTTATTTTTGTCTCCAAAAGTCCTAAAATAACAAATTTTTCCTCTAGAAGTACATATTTAACAATCTTTTTTTAGAGGTGCATTCAAACCTTTAATGTTCTAAAAAAGCATAGTCATAATTACCTAGTCCTCATTAGAGGCCATTAGCCTTTTCTTTAAGCCTTCCCTCTCATTCTTCGAGATTTTCCTTTTGATAGTGATACTGTCTCAACTAGCTTTTCCTTTGTTCTTAATTTTTGATTATGATCTTGCTAACTCTCCTCGTCATTCTCCATGTTTTTAGTCTTTAAAGGTCCCTCACTCTAATAAAAAGAAGTGTTAACCTATATATGTTTGGAAAGATCATTCATATCCTCTACTATAGTCTCATCCTCAAGGATCATATTCTATTTAACCTCTTCAGCAATCAGTTCTTGATTTACTTCTTAAAAAAAGAAGATTACTCAAGATTTAAAGAATGATATACTAGTAGGTCTCTATACTTTGTTCATCTGTTTAGGCTTCCAACTATAAGTAAGTTAGACTTCAAGCTTGCAAAGATCTCCAAATTCATTTAATTTCATTAAAGGTAGGGAATCAGGGGGCTCATCATTGGCCTTAAATTCTAAACACATTCTTGCATAGCATATTCTTCCATTCTAGCAATAATAGAATTGAAATGATGAGGTTTACCAATTGAAACTGAAAGGATGTTAAGCCTTAAAAAGTCCAATACTTTAGGGGACAGTATGGAAATTTATCCATAATATGATGGATTCAATGCTAGTTCTGTCAAGATCCATTATTGGATTCCACTTCTACATAAACATTGGCTAGCTACCTAGGTGCCATGGCCCTAATTCCATCATTTCATTTAATCTTTCCTAGTTTGTAAACTTGAATAAGAGGGTGTCTTCTTAAGTCAAAAGTATCTAATCTAAGCCTTTACTTTTCCATTTTAGTCTATGCCTAGATTTTGACTCGCGGATAGGAGGGTCTCTTTCCTATAAAGAAACTTATAAGAGTGGAAGACCAAGCTTTAGCTCCTGCTTATAGCATCTCCATTAGAAGAGTAACAACTCCATCAATCATTGTAGCCTGAAAGTGGGTAGGTTTTTTAACTGGAGGAGGAGTAATAACTACAACATTTCTCTAGGATTTTAAGGGAACTCCTTTTTATTGTTGTTTTCTATTTCCCTCATATCCCTTATAGCTCCTTTATTTACTTCAATTCCCTTGGAACCTGCTTTCATAATCTTCAAGGATTCTTGTAAATTTGGAAAGTGATCCTCCTATTAGATAATCTCAGCCACAAGTATCATTTTTGCTCATAACCCTTATGCTTGCCACACTTACTCCTGCACCTATAACGAACTAGAGCTACCTGTAATGGCAAATTTTATGAGGAATACCCAAAATAGTAGAAAAAAACTAGTAGGAGCTACCATGAATCTTTTCCCAAAATGGCAAGAAACCATAAGTAATTCAATGGCAAAAAAGTCTTTTACATAGAGAGAAGCTAGAGCAAAATTTTGGTAGAAGAATATAGAACCATGTCGTTATAAGTAAAATAAATAAGATTTTGATTGTTTATTTTTAAATTTTATAACTATTTACTATTAATACTTAATGTTAGGTATGGATTTATATATATATTAAATTTTTACTTATCAATGTAATAGTAATTAAACTTTTAAAGTTTGAACTCCTCTTTTTAATCATATGATATTTAGTTTTTTTAAAAATATTAAATAAAATATTTTTATTATCTCAAGTTAATAATTGTTAACTTAAGGTTGGTTTAATCGATATTTTGATGATAACAAATATAAGTACTGCTAATGAATTTACTATTTTGATGAGTAGCATTATAAGAACAAGATCTAACCATAACTCAATAAGATTCTTCATGAAGATGATAAAAAAATAGCTAAAGTTTGTAACTATAGAAATGAAGATCAAGTTAAGAATGAAAGAAGATCAAGGCATATCAAGGTCATTTTATATTTTATAATGTCAATTATAATCTCATTTTGTTATCTGTGTAACCTTAAAGGCTTACCATATATAGAAATTTCATCTTACTTCACTATATTATTCTTTTCATTCATCAAGAGGTATTTAAGTTTTTGTTTTTTAAAAGAAAGCATTTTGATTTATTAGACTCTTTGGGGGACATTTTAAAATATTTTATAATTATAATTGCTTAAACAATTCAGTTTGAGCATTTAAAGTTATTAAAATTATGTTTTTAGGAGGATTGGTCGATTAATATAGGTTATCAGTCGATCAATATAAGTTAAATGTGTAATTAGAATGTTTATTGATGCATTGATTGACCAATAGGATAATGTGGTTGACCATTTTCCCTTAAGAAGACATAATGGTCAAGCAATATAGCCTAGTCGTTGATGAAAGTGCAATGACAAGTGACTATTATGCATTAAATGCACATTAGTCGATCATATGACCTAGTGGTTAACTAATATACTAGAACTAGGTATTGCGTGACTAGTTTTTGGCTTTAATGGCTATTAAGGGTGCTAAAAGCTTATAAATACATGTTTTATTATATGTTCTTTCAGTCTAAAGTAATTGGGTGTGTTATACATATATTTCTAAGCATTTATCAAACATGTAAGCATCTATTGTCTCACATTGTTATGAGCTTCTTTAGTATTATCAGAGTGAGATATATTAAGTTGTAAGCTCTTTGTTGGGTTTTCCATATTGTACTTGGGGGTGTTTTAAGTGGCATTAAGGTTCCTCTTCATTGTGATGGAAGATCATAAAAGGTTACCTTTTTGCTGAGAAAAGATATTACAAAGGTTATTCTTTTGCCATGAAAGAAGAGTTATAGTGGAATTACAAGAATAGCCTTCGGAGTTGACATAGACAAGAGTTGTTTATTGAACCACTACAAATTAATTTGCATTTCTCTTCCCTAATCCTTTTTACATTATTTCTTAAGTGTGTTATTAAAATTCATTATTTTATATCATATTTTCATCTTTTATAAATTATGTTCACTAACACACATAGTAATATTTTGTTTAATATTTATCACACCTAATTTACCCTCCTCTTGAATGTTATTAGGGACTAACAATAGCCAAAACATTTCAAGACTTATCTTATAGTAATTTGTATATGATTTCAATCTCAAAGTTTATAAAGATTATTAAAGTCACTATGTAATTAGAGCTTTAAAAACTTAAAATATAAGATGATTTTACGAAAATTTTTATAGAAAAGATATACTTTTTAAACACAAAAAGAAAATTTAAAGAATTATTTTTTTAATGCCTTAAATTCCTTTTCCTTATATAATGATAAAAGTATTTTTGAATTCAACTAATATTAATTTTAACTCTTAATTTATTTAATTACATATTATATTCACATCTTACATAAAATCTTCTATACATAACATTTTTGAAATAACGAAAAATATCATATACCCAAAATATATAACACCACAAGATAAAGCATGCATAATCCCTTGAATAAATATAAAACATGTCTTAACTTAATTCATTGTGCACTTGAACTAATGATTATATTAAACATGATTTTGTTTATAGCTTTTCAAGCTATGAGTCACAAACCATAAGTATGCAGTGTTAAGTCAGTTTTTCTTTAACGTCAAAACCAATTAACTCAGATTTATTATTTTTTGACATAAGTTTTTCTAGTCTTGATACTTGTATAACATTTGGATAGCAAGATAAAGTAGTAACATTAACCTTCGACCTTATGATACGGCTTTAAGTCTAAAGAGCATCAATATTGGGTCTTGTATCTAATAAAACTTATATAGTGATGAACACCCCCTTTATTGGTTGAATTCAAATATTGTATCATTTGTATATGTTAGCTAGTGGGATTCACATGTAACATCCCGTTAACCATGTTAAGGCTAGAATAGTATATATGAGAGTTACTAAGAGATTAGAAAGTGCATTTCATGTTCATACATATACGGCATACACATACACGTGATTGTTGAAATTTTGCACATTAAAATAAATGTACATGCATTCATTGACATTTTTGGGTATAATTGATTTACATATGTAATATATGATTTTGTTGAGAATTGTGGTTTAGTTATATGTTGAAAACCGAATTGGAGAGTATAAAGTGTTGATTTAGAATTTTGGTGAACTTTAGGAAATTTTGAAAATGTTGAGCATTGCTGAACTAGGAAAATTTGCCATATGGTAAGTCAAGTGATAAATGGAAATAGAAATAAGAATAATAATAATGAGGGAATTTTAGAGATGACTTTAGAATTGGTGAGATAATGATATTGAAAAATTTAGAGACAAATTGGAGTAAAATTTTGGAGATGATTAGACTGGTTTAATTAGAAAACCCAGTTTAAAGTTTTAAAAATTGGACAAATGGACAAGTGACAAGTGTCACTTGCCATGCCAAGCCAAGCCAAACCTTAATAAGTCTACTATTATTTTCATTTGAAACACTAAGTCACGTTTCTTGTAACTTGAAAGACTAAGTATTGTTGTTCTTGTCCTAGTTCTCTTTTTCGTAGCCATCTTCTTCAAGCTTCTTCTTTTTCACAGAGTTTTTCATCAAACCTTCACCAAAGATACATCTTGCTTTTATTTGTCTATTACCCCTCCCACTTTGTTATCTCTTTCTTTTACCACAAGCAAAACCCAAACCAATCCACCTTCAAGATTATGTACGTGGGTGGTATGAGAAATTAGGGCTTCTTGAGGTTTTAAAGATTTTGAAGTTTTATCAAGTAAGTACATATAAGTCCTTATGAGTTGTTGGTATATGAGATAAATTTGGTGCTTTATTAACATAAACAAGAGAAAAAATGGATATTTTTTATGAACACCGTAAATAAAGGATGATAATATTGATATTTTTGTTTTTATGTTTTGAGGATCAAAATGCTATAAGATAGTGTCAAATTGAATTTTGGAGTTGAAAGATCAATGAAAACGTGCATGAGATGAGTGCAGAAATTCATGAAAGATGATATTCATATATGTTTTGTTTTCTCTTCACTGTATATATATATACACACATATATATATATATACACATATATATATATATATACACACACACACACACATATATATATATATATACATATATATATACGTGAATATTTTGGTGATTTAAAGATACACTGAAAATAAATTTAGAGGTCAGGAATAGATGTAAGGTGGTGTCCGGAGATATGAAAGAATGATTAAAGTCATAGTTAGAGGAAGAAAATGAAGATAATGCAGAAAATGAAAATGTAGAAAAATGAAAGTGAAGAAACGCAGAAAATGTAAAGTATATGTGTGAGTGTGATTTTCTGTTTTTGACGATTATCAAAAAATGATAGATTTTGATTTGTTTAAGATTTTGTTGAGCTGAATGGAAGTCAAAAAATGGAGTAGATATAAATTAGAGATGGTGGTTTAAGAAAAGAAAAGAAAGAAGAAAAAGAAAACTGCAGTAGAAGAATTTGGAAAAAGCACGATCGTGCAAAAGCATGATCGTGACTTTTCTGAGGAACTTGCGAGTCGTGATTGTGCAAAAATGCATGATCGTGACATCACAGGAGCACCTGGGATCTCACAATCGTGACTCCTATGGCTGCTGAAGCAGAGATAGACGCGAACATCCTTACTTCTTTTGACTATAACTTCTTCTCCTGACCTTCAAATGACATGAGATCTAAACCAACAGACTCGAAACACATTGTTCTATATCTCCACCAAAAATTATAGCCATCTGAAATCATTTGGAAGAGATTGATTGATGAATTTTAGACGAAATTTATAAGGAGTTTTGGAATTTCTTGACTGGAGTATTTTCATTGAATATTCTTCAGTATTTTGACTGTATCTTGATCTGTAGGTTTCCAAATGAGATTAATCTTAATTTAGAGTAAACTAGAGACATAAGGCTATAAATGTTACAAAGAAATTGAATTTGAAGTCTGTCCTTAAGGGTCTTGAAAGTTAGTTTGAAGTTCAGTTTTAGCTTAGACTGCTGCACTACAAGTGATAGAAATCATGTCTTATAGTTATCAAATAAAATGTATTCATGTAGGCCGAACTAGACAAAGTTGGCTTCACAAAAGTTGTAGATTATTCTCTTAGATTTCAAATGGTGTAAATTTTATAATTTTTGGATATTTTAATTTTATATATGAGTTGTAAAACTTGGAGTGCACAATCATGCACTAGCCAAAATTTTGAACATACTCAGTCTGAAGTATTTTGAGTATAACTTTTAGAATACTGAATCAAATTGTATGATCTTAGTGTCATTAGAAACGTAAGGGATAGGAGAACAATTTTCTAAAAGAAAGTGTTCTCAAATTACTCAATTTTCTTGGTCAAAAAGAATATGCAAAATTGACCCGAAAGTATGTTTAAGGAAAAATCTAAATTGACCAAATGAGTTATGAATTTTGATTTTAATGGTTCTAGTGAGGTATAAACCTAACTAGTGAGGTATAAACCTAAGTACAAATTATACTTAGGTGAGTTTTGATATATGATTGATGATGTAATGAGAATAATGAAAAGATACCTGAGATTTTTATGAACATGCATTGTACATATTTCATATACATGAATGTGCATCAATGAATATCTATACGATTGTGCAAAATTGTGATTTGTGTATATTGCATGATATAAAAGAGCATTTGGAATGTCAAAATCCAGACATTGCCGGTATTTAGAGACAATAGCTTCGTGAGCAAATTGTGAGTAACCTAGACGGTCTCACTCAATTAATTGTTTGTGTTAGATTATGTTTTGAATCACTTTATGAATTTAATTTGATTATGTTGATTCCAGACACTGAAGGTCTGAGACTTGTGATGCATGAATGCGATATTGAAGTACTACTTGTATGTGAATGTGAAGATATAAATGTTACACAACAATTTTGTTAAATGCCGAACTAAGTCTGATGATAAATGTGTTCTGAGTGTGAATGTGAAATCATGTGATTGATTGAGAATGTGATAATGTGAAGCATTCCATTACATGAATACATGAAAGATAAAGGTAGTTGTGACCGGAGTTGCCAGTGAAAAGAGCTTAAAGCTCAGATTGTGATAAGAGCCTCTGGCTCAGTTGTGATTATACCCGGTATCCACTAAGGGATATGGAACATTATGTGATACAGCTCGGTATCCACTAAGGGATATGGACTACTAAAAAGGTACTCAGTCACAACAACAACAATAATCGAAAGTGAGTCTTATGAACATTGCATATACATTTTAATACTTGTGTTTGATTGATTATAATGTACTGTTGGTTTGTACTTGAATGAGAGTGTGGCATGTGATGGTTCCATACAAAATGCAAAGATGTGAACTATATGTTACATGTGTTTGGGTTGTATGAATTGGGTGAACCATCGACGATGGTCACCTCATTGAGTTCGCAAAACTACCAAAATTGCAATGTTGATTTTTTAGGACTGAGAAAGGATTTTAGCTACTGAGAGATTATACAAGAAGCACAATTCTTGTACTTTTGTGATGAAGAAATGACTCAAAGGTCGGTCAGCTGAGACTGAAGGATTTAGTTAGACATTTTGTATAATTGGTTTTTATTAAATGATCTTGTAAAAGGCTGCATTGTATAATTGGTTTTTATTAAATGAAAAGAGGAATTTCAGTTGGTTTTTAAATATTGTTTTCTTCTTATGATGACATATAAGAGATAATAAATGATGATGCCATGTTTTAGTGATTGTTATGAATGCTTTAGCACGTCATTATTGTAAGGTAGGTACTGAAATGTCCTTAAGGTGTTCCAGTATGTACTTTATGGTAACGGTGCGCTACATCACAACTATGGTTTTGATGATAATAAAATATATTGGTCATAATATTTTATCTTTGGTGATACTTGTTAGTTAATTTGTTAATATTTTGGTAAAAGGTAAAAGATCTAGTTTATTGGAAAAAGCACAGTGACCAAAGGAACTAAATAAGAAAAGTGAAGCACTTAGTATAATTCAAGAGAGTTACCAAGGCAATTTAAGTCAAATGGACTAAGGACAATAAAGAATGAAATTATTCTATATGTGTAGCGCCCCCTCACCATAGGGTACACACCGGGACGCCCGTGGGCCGTTCCGACGCCTATCCCACAGTTCGGAAGTGCTACGATCACAAACGATTTCTAAACACTCGCATGGCATCAAGCAAAACACTAAAATT
>JANKYF010000226.1:51190134-51201739 GCA_029829435.1 Erythroxylum hondense | reverse complement strand
AATGATGACGCATTAGAGGGAGTGAATTTGGGGGACAACGTAAATTGAAAGCAAGGAAAGAGTGATGTAGAAACCATTGGAAATATTAGGTTTAGGGGTTGAGATTCCAGGGGTTTCGCCACAGCGAACTTTTTTCGAAGGATCTCAGCAGAAGTTCTCGTTCGTTTGTCGAGGAAAACTCCTTGGCTTCGTCTCAGAAAAGTTAGTCTTTTAAGGTCGCAGTAGCGAAGTTATATTTGTCACTGCAACGAATTTTTCTTGAAGGGGCGGTGGAGTTTCTCTTGGAGAATTTTGGCAAGTATAATATGATTAAGGACATAATCATAAGAATGGATTGTCGTTTATCAATTGATCAAATCCAAAAAAAATAAATTTCAGAATGGTACGAGACTTTAAGCTTCATGATTTCATTGGATTATGCCCACGTTATATGACTCCAGATAGTGGGCTAATGAGGGTTCTTTGAAATAAATCTACAGAGTAATAAGCTCACATTTTATGACCCCTAAGTTGGGCTCCGAAAATTCAGGGTCCAATAATCTTACTTTAAAAACATTAGTGGAAGCACTCTCATTCAATTTTAAGTTATCAAAATTTGATACTGATGATAGTATACAAGATTTAGTTGACCATGTCCATAAGTATAAGGAGTTCATGTACTTGTTTAGGACAATTATTGATATAAGATGTAAAGCCTTCTTTTACTAGAGGGGAAGGCTTAATTTTAGAGCCTTCGTATTACATTTATTTCATATTTTCAAAAATGAACAATAAGGGTTATAAAAAATTTTATAAGTAACAAATGCATTCCTAAAGATTTGTGCTATTTAGTATCAATCAGCTAAAGGCAAGAGAAGGGACCTAGAGATTAAATATAATGTTTCAACATAAAGGTTACTCACATAAGCATGATGGCAATGTTAACCTTTACAAACGGCGTACGGTTGATGTAGCCCTCTATGAACTTAATGTAGAAGAAGAGGCCTTAAAGATTTGAGGAAGTTTAAACTAGGGTCTAATAATATTTAGATTGAGAAGTGGAGCAATATTTAAAGAATCTTGATAATTGATAAGTGCTAAATAGGTTATGCTTTTAACATGATTTTAAAAGCATTTAACTTTTGTTTGGATGATTGTTATATGATTTTACACTCAATATAGCTTATATTTTATTTATAAGCCTTGTTTTAGCTCCCCGATAAAGAATGAACAAATTTTGGAAGTCTGAGATAAGTTTGAGAAGAATTTGCATAAATTTGGATGAACATGAGATAAATATGGACCATGTTTAAAAAATAAGTCAACAATGGTTTCATATTCTACGTTGTGTTAGTTACTGGTCCATTCTATTTCTTGATGAACTTACTACATAAAGGAACATAATCTGAATACGAACCTGCTTTTATTGCCTTTAGACTTGTATTCTTAAGATGAACCCTTAGAGGTGCAACTAAGGAGTTATTAAGCTAATACATGTACAACATAAACCTATATTATGGATCCATATCAAAACTAATTATAACCTTACAAGAAAGGGTAATGATAGGACAAAGAAAGGGAGCTTTTATACATGAATATGAGAAGAAATCTTACAGGAAGTAACGTAAAAATAGGAAAAATGGAGGGGGTAAAGAAAGGCCAATAGGATTCAATATATAGCTTAACAAGGTGATTAATGATGTCTTAGATAATAATTTAGTGGGAAAGCTTAGAAGGATGAATATAAAAAAAATAAAAATGAATAAAAAACCAACACTAAAGATTCTATAATGATATCGGCCATAAATTAAGGATTACAAACATCTGTATAGGATAATCAATGATTTCGTCCGATAATGTGGACTTAATCACTTCTTAAGGGATAGAGAATGTAATCAGGGATTAATAAAAGGAGATAAACACTAGAAGGTATCAAATAAGAGTGAATCACTCCACCATAAAAGTCATTCATATGATTATGAGAAGGGGTCATAAAAAATCACATAAGTAAGCAAAAAGAATCTTAGGTTCCAAAAGTAGATTGAGCAAGTGGATGCAAAAAGGCCGAAGAAGAGGAGTAGGGTTCTAGAGATCTCCTCTTGATACTTCACCAGACACTTGTAAATATTATGACTGCTAAAAACCCAACATCCATCTCCATTTAATTTTACCTAATTCATTCTAATACTTGGAGAACCAATCACTCAAAACACTACTCTTAACTCGTATTGATGCATTATATGCCCATTAAATACCGAAAATCCCTACATAAATCCTAATAGTCCTTAGGTTATGTAGTCGTATGCTGCTTCTAAATGCTCGACATAGAGGCTTCCAACAAAATATGGACATGATGGACCATATTCACCATTTAAAGAACATATAGATCTATATGGAGGCATTAAGGTTATAAAATTGGAAGCTTTCTGTTATATACAATGCTAAGAGTAACCAAAGTCTAGTATCATGTCCTTCTAAAAATTACAATCTATGATGTCTAATAAATATAAGCATGTTCTTGGCCAAATCCACCGGGAACAAAAAATTACCAAGAGACTCAACTATCATCTTTATCGTTGGATAAAAACTAAAAGATTCCTATAAGAATTTATCTTAAGATTTGATCGTAAAACAATTTAAATTCCAAAATTTAGATCATATAATCACTATGCTATCTTTCGATGAAAGCTTATGTACTCATCAATAGCTATCATCTTCTCCACATAAAAGAAAATATATTAACTTAAGCATGCGAAAGATCAAAGAAGATTAAAATGAATTTATGATGAAGGGTAAAATGGTTTGAGTAACTAGAAATATGGAAAAAAAAAAAAAAAAAGAGCATATGGAGATGTCAAGTAAGGGAGAACAAATTACGCTCCTTTCATTTTCTCTATATTAATAAATCCTAAATCATATTAGAATTTGTTGCTTAGCAATCACTCCTAGCTTTTAGTATAGAATCTAAGAATACAATCACTTGCATAAGGTGATCAATAATCTCCTAGAGCAAAGGCACTTAATGGAGTTCATAAAAGATAGGTACAGAGAGAATTAATTCAAAGATAAGCAAGAAGACTATCAAGATAAGGACCAACCTAAGAACAAAGGAGTAAAAAGACGATGATGTTGTCAAACATGTTGAGGTCATTACTACGATTTGTGGTAGAGATAAGGGCTTTAGTATGACCCGACTAAAAAAAGTGGCTTGTAGTAGAGATAAAGGCTTCAATATAACCTGACTTAAAAAAGTGGCTTGCAAATAACATATATAGGATTAAAAATGGGATAAAACAAAGTGAGGCAAAGAATAATCTTTGAGAACTTAGAAGAAGCCAAATAAGGTAAATTCCCATGCAGACACGGGGATTTTGATGGCTAATTACACATAAAAGGATCCTAGTTAGCAATGAGAACTTAGTAAACATGCTCTCTATTGAAGCCTATAAGGTGATGCAATTACCACCAGGATAACTTACACTAGCTTGTAAATGACAAAGACCTAGCCTTAGGCTTATTTAAGTAGAAGAGTGAAGAAGATATAATAACAAATAGACCAAATAAGCTTATACAACTTATTATATAGAAGAGTGAATAAGACACAATAACAAATAAACCAAATAAGCTTATACAACTTATTATATGTACCTTTTAGCCAACTTGATTTTATTATCTCTTTTTGCTTAACGTATAATGTCTCTTAATAAAGAAATCAAATGCACTCATATAAGTTGTTTTGACCTAGTGATCGTGTGTTGAAAATTTTAATGGACATATCAACTCAAGTGGCAACACATTCCTTTTTCAATAAGATGTGCTTAAGAGAGAGTCACACTCTCGAGTCCTTGGAGAACTTTACATCCTATATTCTAAAGATAAAATGCACTCAAACGCTTTATGCGCCTGAGAGAATATCATATTCTCAAGTATCGAAAAAGTCCTATGCCCCAAATTCTAAAGAAAAATCTCATATGAAAAAGTTCTAGACCTTGAAGCCCTTAAAGACAAAACATGTTGGAGACAATGTCGTGCTATCAAAATCTAGAAATTCCAAAAAAAAAAAAAAACACACACAATGACTACAAATTTATCACTCCTTCTGAACACCTTCAATCATATAGATAGAATTTTATAGGAACCAAATAATTCTTTTTTATTTTCAGAGACCACATCATTTTTTAAATCAAATCCTTTTTCTAGAACCTTGTTAATTGCTCTTATTAAGAAATGAAACGCTTATTGCTTTTCTCTAGTTCTTGCTTTGCAGCTTTGTTTATTAAGTTTCTTTCATTTTTTTCTCCAGTATGTTTGTTTATTGCTTTTCTCTAGTTCTTGCTTTGCAATTTTGTTTATTAACTTTCATTTTGTTTCTGCGGTATGTTTGTTTTCTTGCTTTTCTTGTGAAGGCAAAGAAATAAATACAAGTATTCTATCTATGTCGAGCACAAGGAAGATTAGGTCTAATTACAATCCTGTTCAGATTCTCTTTTATATTCAGCCTTCAACTTCAGTTTATCTCTGTCTACATTTTTAGTAACAAATCTCTTTTCTATTTAGCCTCAAGTTAACTTCAATCTTATCTCCTTTTACATAATGCAACTTTAGGGTTTTTTTTCAGCTATTTACCATGTTTATATTGCTGTACTTTGTTGTTTGTTTCGGGAAGTTGTTAACCCTGTTTACTTCCGCCTAAAATCATTGTTAATCTGTGGAGCATCATTAATTTAGAAAAATATAAATAGCTAGGTCAAATTAGCAGTATAAATGGTTTGCTTATGTAATGAAATACACGAGTCTAATTGAAAATTCAAAACTCAGAAACCTTGAAAGCACTTGAGAATTAAAACTTCCAAATCTGATTTAGGGTGTCTAATTAGCTGGTACTTGAAATAATGAATGGTTCAAGCCGATATACATTCACTTTTGAGTTGCTACAATCATGATATTCCAAAATGAAAATCAAGAGTTTGGATCACTACAGAATAACAGTGCAAGACAAAAAAAAAGGGTGAACCAGGATATCCAATCAAAGCCTCACTAAACATATGGACTTTACACGTAAACCAAAAATTGATCCTGTCCATTACCAAGGAAGAAGAGTACAAGAACAAAGAAAAGGCAGTCAAATCAAGCCTTGAGGAGAGTCTCAATGGCTTCGAAGAAAAGTGGCGCCATCTCTGGATTTGGTGTCTTGATCGCACACTTCACACCAGGGGTTCCGACAACCGTGGCAAGTTCAATTAAGATGGGAATTCCGCGAGGAAGTTTTGCAGAGAAGTAGAATACATCTTGGTTTGCATGCTTTCTCTTTGCAATAAAGAACATGTTGGACGCAGCCAACCGGTCAATAGTAGCTTCCACACTATTGACCACAATGCCCTGGAAGTCCTTCGATACCTCATTTGAATCAGGAAGGGATCTCCACGTCTACCATAAAAAAATGCCACAAAGAATGAGTTCTAGTAACAACAATCAAATAATATCTTGATTCATATCCCTTGCACACTTAAGGTGAAAATAAACTTGCTGATTTATTCACACCACCAACCTGATGAATACAGCAGAAATACCAGAGATCAAAAAACGGACTGAAATTCTGAGTCTTTCAGATGGCTCAGTCATAAAACTAATAAATTCTCATCCAGACCCAATTGCAAGGAACACATTCAGCATGAATATACAAACATTAGCAGGCAGTGGCCGGGGTGAAGAAATTTTCATAGGTTCAGAAACTATGACAATAAGCACTTACAGAAAACACAAATAAGCATTAAATTACAGAAAACGTAACTAATTTCCCAAGTTCTTATTGGAGACAGGGCTCTATTAAGTTTTAGAGCTCGATCCTCTTCTTCAAAAAGCTTTAGAAAGCTATAAAGTAACCAGATATCTCCAAGACCAACATGGTTATTGTATTTCATCGAAGTTTGTAGCATGTAAAATTCTACAAGAAGATAAAGCCTTTTTTTCTCCTTACCTCAAGAAAGTTTCCACGTTCCATTCTTCCATCTTCAGTAAAGAGCACTTGCAATGAAATTTTGTCATTGAAATACCATACTGGTTGCTGGGAATTTTTCACTGCAACCTGCAGAAGTGAGTTCGGAGGACCGGCAGACACATTCTGGAACAGTGCCATTGGCAACAATGTCGTTGTTGATGTCCCAGGTTGCAGTTGTGGAACCTTATTGACAAAGAAGAGTCTGTCACCATCAATTTGGGAAAAGAAAAGCAAATCATTTGAAAGAGACTTATAACTACCTGAAGAGGTCCAGCAGCTGCAAGACCAAATGTATTCTTGTTAAACTGAATCATGAACCCATCGAGGGGAATTTGTGAGTTATTCTCAAATAATAAGCTGTAAAAGATTTGGCCATCAAGTCGCACTAGCTGGGCACCGATTTGTAAACCCTGACCAGTTGATGCTGGTAGTAAAACGGGCAGTGGAGGGCTGTGATATATGAATGTTATTCACGGGTGTGCACTTCAGATTTAAAAATTATACAAGCTCTATGATTAGGCAAACTAACTACTAAGATGAAAAGAGGCAACAAAAGCTACCATAAGCACCAGATGACAGTTCACGCATTTGAACACACTTACCCAGCAGGAGTAGATGGCTGGTCAACAGGGACTATAGCACTGTTATCCATGCCCATCAGATCACCCAGCAAATCTGGCACCGGAGCAGCGGGCACAGCTGGTGCAGGGGTTGATTGTCTTACTCCAGCATAAGGAGCAGCACTTGAAGTAGGGGGTGGTGATGAAACACCACCATCAGCGGGATGGGCCGGTGACTCAGAATAAGGTGTTTCACTCCCATCAGGATATTCCTCATCTTCACTTCTCTGTGTTGCAGTCTTTACTCGTGTCACAAATGCTTCTGGGGGCTTGTGATACACTGAGGACAATGTGGCAATGTTAGCAAGAAGCTCATCAAGAAGTGATGCATCAAGTTGGTTTGAATCATCAGTGATCACAGGCTTCTCAGCTAAAACAACATCCTTCGCAGCCTGAAAGATGTAAAGTCCGTCCATTAGATGCAGAATATAAATGTTGTACAACAATGTCATTTATTTAACATGAATGTAGCCAAAAAAGTGTCCCTTTCAACATTTTCTAATAGCTGAAACCAAATCCTTCCCAATTTGGGAATACGTCTTGGAGATGCAAAGACTAGCTCAAGCTGGCATAGGATGAAGAGACTTAAGAGAAACACGGAATTTGTCCAACGATAACACCTTACACATGAGAAGTCAAACAAGATCTGGTACCAGGTTTACATCACCCTCAATACCCCCTCCAAATGAAAAGGTGAATAAATAAATAAGAAAATAAATCCAAAGTACTGAAAAGGGCTTAAACTAACATAAGTAGACAGCAGAATTTTCTGTAGAGAAACCGCACCTCAGGATCAGTTGACAGCAGTCGCCAATATATGTATGCGCGATCTCGCAAATCTGGATTGTCTGTTTCAACAGTTGCATTATTCAAAACAACCTGTGAGAAGGGACCATAAGCAGTGAGAATATATTCAAAGATGCATATGAAGTCTCAGCATACATTGAAAATTTTAGCAACTGCAATAAAACACTAACTTGGCTAATTAGGTTATATCAAACAACTCAGAAAAAATGATTAGCTCTAAGCAATAAACCTATGAAACAAATTGGATGCATATCCAATTACCAACAACATCCCATCAGAATTATGATTTCTACTATGTCAATTTGAGAAGCACCATTCAAATTCAATATAGAAACAAGAATAAAAAGCATAGTCATTCAATGTCTACGCATGTTCAAATGACACAACCTGAATCATCTGTTGTGGGCCTTCAGTTGGTTTCTTCAGAAAAAGTTTGACAGTTGCTGTGAGCAATTGCAACTGAACTTGTGGAGGCTCTTCAGGAAAACTTTCCAGGAAGCTCTCCAGGAGTTCATCAGCATTGTCTATTCTTTCCGCATATTCACCAATTATCCAGATCATTGACGCCTTAAGAGGAAGAAGATAAGGTAGGAGGAATTGTATCTAAGTTCAGACATAATAAAACATCTTACAAAATGACTAAACCTGAAAACCATGTACCTTAGCTTCTGGCTCATCCAAAGTGTCCAAGCTTTCACAAAGTGTTGCAATTATTGATTCGTAGCTGTAGAAGAAATAGCAGATTACACATTATCCCTGAAGGAAGAAAATTAGAATTTGTAAATTGCATGTCTTCACCACAAACTTAACCTACGTATTAGGATATCTCCTAAAGATGTCTTTGATAACTATAATGGCCTCTTGAACCACATAATTCACTTTTATTTTAATCAGTTCTAGCAGAACACTAATGCATCGCTCAGCCGCTCTCTCTAACTTTATGGCACAGCGACCAATAGCTCGGACAGCCTTCCTCACAAAATCTACATCTACTTCTGTAGCATACTCTTTGAACTCCAGCAGAACCTACAAAATGCATGGAAGAACAGAAATTTTGGTGATTGGTGAAAATGATGAATTCTCATTTCCAAACATGAACTCCTGAAGATTTCATTTTCTAATCCAAAAGTGGTTATATTTACCTGGTCAATATTTCGGTCAGAAGCAAGCTTTATCATGATTTCTAGCTTCTCCATCTTTACATAAATTGGATCATTATACTTGCAGAAAAACACCTGGAAGCAAAACAAAAGGTGTTCAACAAGAAAACTCTCCTCCTTAACCACAGATTCATGCACTCCATATAAGGAAAGTAGGGAGCAATTTTGGCAATATAATTTGCATTACTGCAAGAACAGAGGTCTGACAGTTAAGAGAAAACATTTATAGAATGGGAAAGGTACAATAATGGACAGATCCTTCCCCTTAGAACCTCAAATTTCTATGATCTCATTAGAGAAAAAGTCCCTTCTCAATTCTTTCATAGGAAATTTTCCATATTATCGAACAAAGAAGATTTATATCCACTTTACCTTAATCTCATGAGCAAGGATTGTGGGTCTTCTTTGGACAATTAAGTTGATGTTCCGCAGAGCAACATACTGTATCTCAGGTTCTGCTGAGAGTAAAGTCACAAGAGGCGGAGCCATCTTCTTGCAAAGATTTCTAACTACATCAGTGCTAGTGATAAGCTCCATTTGCTGGAGAATCATCTACAAATAAAAAAGAAAGCACAAAGTTATAGAAATATGCATTTTTAAGCAACTGATTCTTGCCAAGATGCAGACAATAACTAACAGCAACTTAGCTCAAAATGTTTTACAACCTTAACGGCTGAAAGTACAACTGCACAATTAGCATGTTGTAGTCGTGGAGTAACTCTTTCCACTATATTTTCAGCTTCACGGGCATCAGCTGCCTTGTATCTAGAAAGAGCATCCAATATAAAGACTTGGCCCCACCTGGCAAGCCATATTAAACATACACAAAGATGAGAAAAAGTCAAAAGAATTCTTCGTAATGGAGAAAAAAGAAAGTCATTGAATTGCTAATTGAAGTCCATCCTTTAAAAAAAGCTCACTACCAGCGGACTATATAGAATTCCTTAGCACATACCACAATAAGGAAAAACATGCAACAAGAAAGTAGGAGAAAGAGGATGCAATGAAGAATGCATGTCAATGCCCAGTTACACACAGATATGTAAGCTCCATATTTGGTGAGTATAAAAATCATTATTAGGATTTCTTATGTCCAATCATATTTTGAGACATAAATAGCTATGGATGGTTAAAATACCAAGGAGTGCATCAATCCAAGATCACCACAACAAGATAGAACCATGGTGATAATTCTTAAATGGACATCTGCTAAAGAAACAGTCTCAAAGCAGAACATAATTCCAAGTCATATTAAATTCAGCTAGTAGTTCAAAATGCTCAAGTACCCACACAATATGCAAAAATGACTATTAAAGTACAAGCCAACAGCTAAACTATGGTTGACATTGGTAATTAAGAAAACTGATGTTAAAGCAAGACATATTAAGCTTACTCTGTGCACTCGTTTAGAGCAGTAAGAAGCTTGGTAAGTGTGTTACTAGTGATCTCAAAGATGGGTCGGCTACTGCTCTCTTGAATCTCTGCAAGAGCTGCAACAGCATTTGCTACAACCATTGGGTTATTGTCAGAAAGCAAATCCTTGAGGGATTCCAGAAAACCCCTATCCTCAACCAATTCGGCATTTATGTCATAAAGTTTAGCAACACAAATGGCTGCAGTCTTGCGTACATAAGGATCATCATCCTGTTTGGATATGAACAAGAATACTTGATTAGACTATACAAAGCAAATTTGCATTGTTCATCTCTAATACAAATCCTAACATTTATTCTGACAGCCAGATGCAAGGAATATTACAACGATATATAATAACCAACCTTAAGACACCTCTGAAGGGGATCACAGAGATACTCCGTAATTTTGTCAACACGGATGCAGCCCATTGTTCGTACTGCCAGTGCTCGAATCAAAGGATTTGGATCCTGTGAATCCTGGACAGAGACAATGAAATACAAGTTTCTGAGACAAGCACAGAAATAATATACAACATCACGAAAAAAAAAAACTAACTGAAACAAATCAATGAATAACCACAAGGCCAACATGGCAGTCATCGACCCACTGAACCAAGAACATGCAGCAATAATATACGATTGGAAAACGTACCAACTAATAAGCAGTTAATCGAACAAAAAAAAAGAGCTGAGATTTAAAGGCCTTCGAACAGACCAGCACACCCACCCCAGAAGTTCAATTACTAACCTTGACAAAAGTATTAACAGCAAGTATAGCGAGATCAGGCTGGCTTTTGGCGTAATTAATGAGATACAAATAAACAAGCTTCTTGAGTTCCAAATTTTCAGTCTGCATGCAATTGACCACATCGGTGAAGAGGGAGGATACATCCTTTCCAACTGTCATTGCAGCAATCACTTTTTTAACAGCATCTTTTCTCTTGTCCTGCGCAAAACATTTGCCCTCCATGAGTCAATAGAAAGATCAAAGCCCTAGAATCAACATGTTTAATAATAATTCCAGTAACTGCAAAACCAAGGGCTTAAATCTCGTCACTAAAACAAATTCAACATTAACCAAACATATTTAATTCCATTCTATAAACAACAGAATGAGACAGATCTATGAAGATCAGAGATCGAAGCACATCATCAGATTATAATTACGAAAAAAAACCTTGTACTGAGAATTGAGTTCTTCTTTAAGTTCGGGGATTTCTCCCTTCTTGGTGGTGGAGAAGTACTTGGAATCGTGACCACTCATGGTTGCCCCCTCCGGTGGCGGTGGCGGTGGCGGCGGTTGTGTTGTAAATGTTACACAGATGGAAAAGAGCAAGAGAGAGAAGTCAGGAGACTGAAACTCATCTAATGTCCTTCGGAGACAGAACTCATAAAAGACAACCTTCACGAACCGGTTCGGCAGACCGCCGTTTCTTTTAAAATGAACCGGGTTTCAAGTACAGAGAAGTTGCTTTTGTAAATTAATAAGCAATTTTGTATAATATTTTTTATAATTTGATTTGGACATTAAATTAATAATTTTCTAAATAAATCAGATTATTCTTTCTTAAAAATATTTATATATCATTATAAATCGTTCATATTGTGAATTAACAATATATGATA
>JANKYF010000226.1:51015303-51031817 GCA_029829435.1 Erythroxylum hondense | reverse complement strand
TATGCCTATTTTGTTTTGACTTGATTAAATAATAATATCCTCAAGAATTTTTATTTATTAATAATCTTAATTTTCTGTTGTTTGAAAAGAAAGTTAAACTAAATATTTTTTAACTTGCTTTTAATATCTGTCTTTTAAATATGCAGAAGTAAATAATGGGAAATGTCTTTTAAATCCGACGTCCTTTTAAGATCAACTAAATTAAAACTGATGAGAGCGAGTCGTACGTGTAATTAGTTCTCATTTCATGCATGGTTAGAATCGAATCAGATTGAGATCTCCTGTTTATGTCTTCTCTCTCGCTGATCTTTTTTCTTTGTGTACGATAGAGATAGAGATAGAGAGTGGAGAAAGTGAATTGACCCTAAGAAATGCCTAGAACGCTCAGTATCGGAGACGACTTGGAAGAGAATCTCTCGCTCAGCGATCGCCTGAAAGCGTTTAAAAGCTCCAGCTTTGATCCAGATGCTTACGTCGCCTCTAAATGCCAAACCATGAACGAAAAGGTACACTTACTATATTCAATTATGGAAATATCTACGTTGCCATCGTACTTCTTACTTCTATAGTTACGGTAAACGTTGCCCATATATTCTTGTATGCCAACTAAAATGATGGTCGTATCATTAATCTTCAATTATACATACAGTATAGAGAGACATGTTTCAATCAGTATTTTCGGTGCATGCATCGCCGTGGTCAATGGGTCTAGGTTCACTTTTTTGATGGTGTAGTATCACTTATAGGATATTCAGAATTTGGGATTGTTGTTTATGGTTTATGTTTTTTTTTTCATTTTGTTGGGAGCAGGAAATAAAGCACCTCTATTCCGGTCTTAACGAGCTCAAGAGGGCGTCTGCCGAAGAAATGCGTAAATGTGTTTATGCCAATTATGCTGCTTTCATAAGGTGGGGATCGTTGGTACTCTTTGTTCAGTGAAAAATTAGTTTTAAGGTTTCTCTTCTGTTTCTCGTGTGTTTAATAACCAGAATAGAGAAGAGTATTTCATCCTTTTGTACTATTTGTACAGTTTAGCCAGACGGAAATTTCCCAAACTTTTGATATGCGATGGCAAGTAGGAGTAGGGAAGACTTGCCAGTATGTTTTTGGTGCATGTACTCGTCTTTAAGTGCGACCTGGGCATGTCATTTTTGTGTTACATTGTTGGTGGGCATGACTCAAAGTACTGTTCCAATTGCAGGACATCAAAGGAGATATCAGACCTTGAGGTGCAGCTACTTTCGATGAGAAATCACCTATCCAATCAGGCAGCTCTGGTTCATGATTTATCTGAACGTGTTCGCATTGATTCGTTGTGGGCTGAAGGTGACGACTCACTAGAAGAGGACTTGTCAAAGTCTGAGGTTCAGAAACTTTGTGCGGAAGAGGATTGGGTATATAAATTACTAGATACCCTTGAAACTTTATTGGCTGATAGGAGAGTGGATGAAGTTATGTCCACCGTTGAAAAAGGAGAAGGAATACTAAGAGAAGCTGATAAGTTCTCATTGAGTCCGACGGGATTTACTTTGTTGCAGAATGCAGTCAGAGAAAAGAGAGAAAAACTATCTGAACAACTTGCAGATACCATTAGCCAAACTCGTGGATCCGAGCTTCGTTCAGCTGTCATGGCTCTAAAGAAACTTGGAGATGGTCCTCGTGCCCACAAGTTGTTACTTAATTCTCACCACCGGAATTTGCAGTCTAACATGCAGGCTCTTCGCTCATCGAAGGTAGCATATGCAGGATCATATACAGCTGCACTTTCACAGCTTGTCTTTTCAACCATTGCACAGGCAGCAAGGGACTCTCTGGCAGCTTTCGGGGAGGAAACGTCATATGCATCTGAGTTTGTAACTTGGGCTGTCAAACAGACCGAAATGTTTGCTCTTATCCTAAAGAGGCATGTTCTAGCTTCTTCAGCAGCCTCGGGGGGCTTAAGGGTCGCCGCTGAATGTATTCAGATAAGTTTTGGTCATTGTTCTTTGCTAGAAGCTCGTGGATTGTCTCTCTCTCCTGTCTTACTGAGACATTTCAAGACCTGTATTGAGCAGGCATTGAGTACGAATTTAAAAAAAATTGAAAGGACCAGTGCTGCACTGGCTGCTGCAGATGACTGGTCTATCAGTTACCAACCAGTTAGTGGACGCACTTCTGTAGCACCTGTTGCTAATACAATGGCATCACTGCCAAAGCTTTCAAGCAGTGCCAACAGATTTAATTCGATGGTTCAGGTGATTCATTTCCTCCTTAGTTTAGGACTTTTTCTAGCAACATCGGAACAGCATTTTGCTTTATTTCCTTCTTCCACATTCTTCAAACACCATTAATCAATTTCATGACCATCTGATGGGTGTAACCAGTTCTGAATTTGAAAGTTTATCTCGTTTTTGGATTCGTATTTTGGCTGCATGAGGCCTAGTCAAAAATAAAATCTGGCAAGACAGGGTATCGTTTTAACTATTTTTAAGGAGACAATCCCTCCAACATTCGTTTCTGTTCTTTCACCAAAAAAATCGATTGCTCAGTTATATTACACCAAGCTATGGCTTTTTTCTTACATTGTTGTAATTCAGAGTTGATCAATTCTGAGTCGACCAAATTCAGGAACTTCTCGATGATGTGGGGCCTCTTGAGAGCCTTCAGCTAGAAGGTCCTGCTCTAGAAGGTGTTCTGCAAGTTTTCAATAACTACGTCAATTTGTTGATACATGCATTACCTGGTTCTGTGGAGCATGAAGAACACTTGGAAGGCTCTGGCCCTAAAATTGTCAGGACGGCAGAAAATGAAGCTCAGCAGATAGCTCTACTAGCTAATGCATCATCATTAGCAGAGGAGTTGCTTCCACGTGCTGCGATGAAGCTTTTGCCGTTGCCAGGCAGAATGGATGAACATCCAAGGAGATCTTCAGATAAGCAATATCGTCTTCCAGACCACAGGGAATGGAAAAAGAAGCTTCAGCGGTCAACCGATCGCCTGAGAGATAGCTTCTGCAGACAACATGCTCTTGAACTCATCTTTACAGAGGATGGTGAAATCCGCCTAAATTCACATATTTATACGAGTATGGATGATCACACAGAGGAGCCCGATTGGTTTCCATCTCCAATATTTCAGGTAGTTTAGTTTGATTTATAAATCTCCATTCATCTAACATAATTTATTGGTTTTAAACCGTGAGGATGAAAATTGAATTGGTCCTGGTTTTTTAGGCACCTAGAAGACGTGAAAATACAAATTTTGTCAGAGTTATCCATCTTCTCATTGTATTAGTCGCTGCCTGTCGATGCCATTAACTTAAACCTAAAGCGTTCCAGGATCATCTTGCTCAAATAATTGTTCTACTCCTAACAAGAACTCTTTTGCATGTCATGTTGGACCATGATTTCCTATATTTTGTGCTAGTTTTAACACGTCAACTTGTAGAAATCAGCGCAGATGAAAATTGTTACTCTATCAACATTACTGAAAATTGGCTCGATAATTTAGCATTTGGAGAGATAATGCTATTTTTTAGAAAGAATTTTGGACTTCAGTGTTAAATAGATTTTGTTTCTGAAGATCTCTTAAACACGTTACAAACTATGTCTTGGTTCAGGAACTATTTACAAAATTGACTCGGATGGCTGGCATAGCAACAGATATGTTTGTAGGTCGGGAAAGGTTTGCAACTGTTTTGTTAATGAGGCTCACTGAGACAGTCATCCTTTGGCTTTCCGATGATCAGACCTTCTGGGAGGAAATTGAGGCAGGGCCAAAGCCCTTGGGTCCACTAGGCCTTCAACAGGTATAGCAAGCAGTGAAATCTCTGAACACCCGTTCTTCAATGTATAGATTTTGCTTTATATCGCTCTAATTGTTAGATAAATTACTTTTCACGTTTTCTCACATTCTACCAGTTATATTTGGACATGGAGTTTGTGTTGCTCTTCGCATCCCAGGGTCGATACTTATCTAGGCATCTGCATCAAGTAATCAAGGACATTATAGGGAAAGCCATTGAAGTTTTGTCTGCTAGTGGAGTTGACCCTTACAGGTACATAAAATCCTGATGAAAAGCATCAACCAGCTTTCATTGCGAACATATTTTCTTGACTTGTAAACCAAGCTCTCTGTTTTTCTTTACCATGATGAATATATTGTGTTGGCAGCGTTTTACCTGAGGATGACTGGTTTGCTGAAGTTGCCCAAACAGCTATTAACATCTTGTCTGGGAAAGCCAACTTTGATGATGTAGAACAAGATGCTACAAGCCCCACTGCATCTGTATCAGCCATATCTCACGGGAGCAATTAGAGCTACTCAAGGCCTGTAAGGAGCTAGCTATATCTTGATTTTCAAATTTAGCTCAAACAGGGTCTGTCTTCCGTTTCCTTGTATCTTTCATCATCATTAGATTCAATTTTTCCTATTTCTGTTTCTTGTTTGTAGATATTTTTTGTACCCCGAACTTGTCTTTGTAGTAGGTCGCTTCTGACATTGGAACGTATGGTTAACTTCAAAAGTTAATTCTTATGAGTTGGATCATTGCATATATTAGCTCGACGTGACCCAATAGATCTACTCCATTCATAATCAGTATCTTCCACGTGCACAAAAGAATAGAAGTGTAGCTAAAAATTTCTTACTTAGTAGTGGGTAAATATGATTGCTTCATTAAGTTAAAATGGACATTTCACAGTTGGAAAGATCCTTCGGGACACTTGCTGAGCTCCTCGCGATTCAACATAGATTGGGTTTAGCATGGCAACGTAGATTTAGACAAGTCGTTTTGGGTAATATGTTTGTTAGTATAATTCATTGGTTATTTTATAAGTGAAAATATTTATTTGAAGTTTGTTTGCAACTCTAATAATATTAATTATGTTATTATTATTTACAACTCTAATAATATTAATTATGTTATTATATTTGCAACTCTAATAATTTAAGAAGGTTGTTGATAATAAATCGTAGTATGATGAGGAAGGGAGTTAGGGAGATACCAGATATTCCTCAATTCCCACTCATAACACAAGAAGTGCAGTAAATAAAGGTTTTTACACAGCAAAAGAACATAGAAGCATTCGAGTTCTATTAAGAGACATTAACACAAAGTTTAGTAAGATTTAGCATGAAACAGTGGTCACATCAGATAATGAATTCATAAAACATCACAAAGCAGAAGCTGACATAGTGATAGATTTCATATCACATCGCAAGAATCAGTTGTTTCTGCACTATTTGTCGTCCTAATGCTTATTTCTTCCCACTCGTCTTGAGCCCAGAGCCTCCAAAAGGCCCCTTCTGTTGTGCCTTAGCTTTGATCTCCTTTTAAGTGCCTACACAATGCACAGATGCGATCACATTGGTTATTTGTCATTCACAAGAAGAAGGGGAAAGAGGATACACAAAGTTAAAACTCATTGTCTCACCTTTTCCTCTTCCTTCTTCTTTTGGATGTTAACCTTGTCAATCTGTAGCAAGTAAATAAAACATAAACTTCCACCATGACGTCAAGAAAGACAACATATTATTCAGGTTAAATACTTGCAAACAGCATCATGCCAAACACGGAAACCATCAGATTCAAATAAAGATACAGGTCTAAGTAATCTCCACGACTGCACAAAAGAATGCATGTAACAAGGGTATAAAACCGAAACCAGCATGCAAAACCAACTTTCAAGTCAATGGTAATTAGCCATGGTAAAATTATGAACTAATAAGATCATATAAGGATGTTTCAGTCATGGAAAAGAAGAAAAAATTTAAAAAACAAATTCAATCAAGTTCTGACTGTAACCACACTCACTAGTTTCTCAATGTGGACCAATACTTGGATCAAGATTCGTCATGACTATAGAAAGGGGAAGTTTCAGTTCTAAATAAGAACCTTAAAAAGAATAGAATTTCTTACTACAATCTTAAAGAATAGTAATAATCCAGATTAGTCAATTTTCATCTCTGAAATCCCGGTGGATCCAAAGTCAAAATCGTCGTGACTTAAGAAAGAATAAGAAGACCTCAAGATCATCAAATATTCAGTACCAGGATAGCCAAAATAAAGTTAATAACAACTATTTAAAGATGAATATGTAACAGATTTATCATAATTCAGGATAAAATCCCACAGCAATTCAAGTATTGCATACAAAAATAAGAAACGGAAAAAGCAATCAAAACCCATAAAGATTGAATTGGCGTCTACTTATTCAAGAAGCCAATAAAACAATTACGTGCCAAACCATAAACTAAACAACACATCATCCTACAAAACAAATACCTCGTCGTAATCCTTCTTGTCGGCCTTGGGTTGCTTCAAAGGCTTCGCCTTTCCACCTATTTACAAAAGAAAACACAAAAAAGTTCCAATTTTCATCAAATCAATTACAGAATAAACAAAAAAGATGACTTTCAACCACACAAAGAAAAGAAGCTAGATCCAGTAATCGATCCATAAACAGATTCGTGAAAGAAAGCGAGTACCTTGCTTGGAAGACATGATCGTAGTATGATGAGGAAGGGAGTTAGGGTTTGGCCTGACTCGAAAAGGATACGAAATGAAGTAGTTCCTCACATCTCCTTTTGAATCAATACAGATTAAACAAATGGTATTTCAAATGTAAGAAAGCACCAAGGCCTAATGAATTGAATGGGAAGTTTAATCAAAATCAAGAGCATGATTTGGTAATTTGGTATAAATAACTAACAATGGAGAATAATTAAGGCCATTATAATCAGTGCATTATAATGAAGAACGAAAACAGACAGGGCAGATCCCATCACCCAAAACAATGAAAAATAACAACGAGGAGAAGATCATTGCGTCTAACCTAAAAGAGACAGACGATGGTAGCAGGCGGGGTTGGCGAAGACCGGATCTCGTAGATTTGATTCCAAATCTGGCAGCACAGACGTCCTAAAAACACCCACATATGCATTAGAAGGGAAAAGATTCATATACAAGGGTAAGAAGGGGGAAGAGAAGACAAGAATCTGGACAGAAACAAAAAGCTTACTGTGCATTTGGTAGTAGAGACGAAGCCGAAGGAAGGCGGAGAGCGTCAAAGAAGACGAAACCGAAGGAAGGGAAGACGAAGACGAAGGCACCCTACGTTTAGGTTTCAGACGTTAAAAAATCAGGGTAGTTGGGTCATTTCCAAAATCTGTCCGTTTGACAGATTGTTTCTGTACCACAGATGAGGATTGGACAAAACTTTTGTGTCCATGTCTTTTTAGGACAGGACAAAAACTAAACGCAGACAGTAACCAAACACGATGACGGACAAGACTTTAATGTCCTTGTCTACTGTCCTCACCCCTATAGACACTAACCAAACACAGGTTAGACAAATAATAGCCTGACAAAATTGGGACGTGTAAACTAATGGTAGACAAAGGAATATGTACTCTAATTTGACTACTTTTTGTTGTTTTCCACAACTTTCTTCTTCATTTGATTAGACAATTAAAAGCAACATATTCAGAAATGATTTAATAGTCGGCCGGTGGTGATTATCCATCAACTGTAAATCTCAATATGAAATAAATATAATTTAAATTTTATTATTTTAATTATTATACGAATAATATTTTTTATTTTTATCATATTATAGGGGCAGCGACACTACACAGCATTTTCCTATTCGATTATGCTTTGATAAATAGCTTACGGTGCGCGTTGGTCTCAACGGTTACACATATTACGTTTGTCAATATTTACTCATATCGAAACTTCTTCTGGCTTCAAGTATAACCGCTAAAGAATTGAGCTGAATTTGCATATAAGTCAAGAAGCAATACGTATGAGTTCTGCGATTGAAATTACGAAAATTCTAGGTTTGCCTTGCTATTAAGAGTTCAGAAAGGGAAAGGGGGTTAAAAAAAATTGCAGAAAGTGAAGCAGGTTACCTTACATGCATCTAGGCTCAAAAGCAGGCATTATACTCTCCATTCACAAGTGGTTATTCGAAAGACACTAGAGAAACATGATGGTAATGAAAAACTGCCCAATTGCCCATGACCCCAGTTTGCAATGCAGCCTCAGAAATTTCACTTTTACCATTATTCTAACCCTACTTGTGTTAGGTAATTTGACGTGCACTGCCACATTTTGGGGGCATGAACTAAGGATGTCACTATCCACTATTCCTGAAGTTGGTAGGAAACCGCACAAGCACACCCTTTTTTCTGAAAGAAAGTTTTTGATGGCTGCCTTTTATGGAATCTTCACACGTTGGAGGAATTTTTATACCTAAGCAAAGACCTAACAAGCCTATGCATTTGACTGCTTTAGAGACATTCCTTATGGCTCTTGATCATCACTGCTTCCTCTATGTAAAGGGTCCTATTCCCTATTGGGTTATAGAAAATCGAAAGGAAAATCCACCACCACCTCTTCAGCTCAACGGTTCACTGGGCCATTCAGGACACAAAGCGCCTTTGATATATACTCATGTCAAATGATATAGTGTGTTCACAAAGCAAAACCTAAAAACTTCTAGCTAGCTTGACACAGAAATTATTTCTACTCCCTCATGTAGTGGAGACAAAGCATGAATAAACAACTATTAGCAGCAAAGAAAGACTAAGTACACAATTCATGATGAGGTGCACAAGAATATATAACGAATTATTCCCAACAGAACCGTCCTTTTGGTGTATTATGTTGAGCCACTTTATGACTGCAACAATAAGATGCCATCCGAGTTAAAATCAAACATAATACAAATATAGAAAAAGAAAGCCAGAAAAGCAAATTTTGGTTTTATGCAAACTCAGACGTGTCATCATTCAAATGGAATATGGCGACTGCGAGAGGTCAGTTCAGCTAAAATACATAGAAAGCAGAATATCTATTGATACCAAATTTTGATATAAACTGCTAGCTGTTATACGACTGTCTAACGTGATTCCTTCTAACGAAAAAGAGCTAAATTCGATCTTCTTTTCATCTTCTTTGTTTTATCTTTCAAGATTCTTTCCTGCCTTGCCAGAAAGTCTAGTCGCCAATGGCATGGGGGGCTTTATCTTGCTGCTACAATGTTCTACATTTCAAAGACTTAGCTGGTCCAATAAACAACAATTTACGAGTACGTGAAGAAATTTAATATAAGATTTCCCAGTTAAATTATTGAAAGACAATTGGATCAAAATATTTCCAGTACTTGGGATTTTAAATGTACTAACGAGAATCTTTTTCATGGACTGAACCAAAGGAACAGTAGAGTCGACAAACTTTTTCATCTCATAATTTTCTATTTCCCAAGAAAATTCCTTCTGAAGGGAATCTTTCAACTAAGGCTAATTAATCATCTCATAATCTATAGCTTTGCAATGATAGGATATATTGAAGTGGTCTATAATATTATTTCCTCCCTGTATTGTTTTGGTCAAAAGTAACTCATTGGAATCATTGATGGGGGTGGTGCTTATGACCTAATATTATAAACATTCTTTTCTTTACTGCTCTCCCCATTAACTGAGGTGTCTTTGCCAACAACATGGTTTTGGCAGTAATCAAGTGATCGCATTATATCATAGATGTTGTGACTAAGAAAAGCAAATGAAGAGCTGTGGAATGGTGAGATTCGGTCTTCACGTTTCTTGCTGTGACTCCAGTCAGATGCTTTTTGTTTCGTTTTTGGGTTTCCATTTTATTTTTCTGACAAGAGTGATTTCTGACTGACTGTCAATCCAAGCACGAAACATGTAGTTGTTCAACTGAACAAATTGTTTACATCTTTCCATTATTCAGTAGTCAATTGAAGGTATAATGGCAGAACGAAGATGCCATGGTTGACGATTTTAAGGGTAAATTAATATCTGTGCCCTTATGTGTATGCTTAGTTCAATTAACATACATATATATATATATATATATATATATAAGAGCTTTATCAAGCAAAGCATCTGCTTCTATTGCCAAATTTGATATGCCAACGAGACGTTCTGCCCTTTGACGTGATTCCAAGTCTTCTGCTGGGTTGATAGCATCCTGCAGACATTAAAATAAATATTGCACACGGGTGCTATTCTTTCTATTTATACGTAAAGTCTATGTACGTATCTTTTAGGTTACTTGAAGACTTTCTCATAGATTTGTAAATTATTACTCCTTAATGTGAGTTCACCTAAATCAATTCGGTTCGCCAACGGGAAATAACCATCCAAAGTTTCAATACCTGTATTTACTTTCACAAATTTTCCAATTTGTGGAAAAAAATAGATTTTTTGGTATTAAAAAAAAACACCTCCCTTTTTGAAGATTAATTTAAGCTCTGCAGCAGCAGATTGGAGACGCATACTATACTACCATACTACCATTGCCTGCCGGCAGGTACGGTGGGTTGTGGCTTCTGAATTCTAGTGGAACTCAAAGATCATTGTGTCAAGTTATGATTAACACCATGGATTTGACATCACTTAAAATGGTTGAAATATAAATTACAGGGAAATTCTTTTGACTGCTGTATGATTGGAAACAAGCAGTTTCACACTTTCGTATTAGAAGCAATTTGTTCCCTTTAATTTATGCCACTTTTCGTATGTTAGATCAATCACAGGAAAATTCCCCGTGAAAATAAAATGATCCACAGTTTGATATAATAGAAAAGTACAGTTAGTACACAATTAGAGAAGATAAAATATATAAATCAGAGAAATTGACCAATCCAATGGTGGTCGGCTACAAAGTGCTGTGACTTATACCAGCAGAAATGATTGCTACGTTCAAAGAAAAAAAGAACAAGAAAAGTGGAAGGCAAGTATAACTTGCCGAGTGATAGATTCGAGCATACAATCATCTTTTTCTTTTCTTGAAAATTGAATGAATATTATTAGTTCAAGTTAAAGCTTATACGTTGCTACAGGGTTCAATAAACAAAACGAACAAGTAAACATATCGTTTAGTGGAAATTAAAACAAAAAACAAAAAACCACTTACGATTTTTCTTAACATTTAAAACTGTAGGAAACCAAAAATAAGAATAAAATTAAAAACTGAAATAAACATATTTTTATTGAATTTAAAAATAAAAATAAAAATAAAAACAAACATAATCTAAATTGTATTATGTGACAATAACTAAGAGGCTCACGCTATTGATTCTTTTGAAAATTGTTGGCCTTTAGGAATCATAGCGGGAATTTGTTTTTTCTTTCATCACCACTTAAAGAAATCTACAATTTTCAAGATTGGAAGTGATGGTTTATGCCCTACAACTAATTGATTGGTTATAGTTTAGTGATCATTCTTTATCTTTTACATGTTTAGATATATATATATATATGATAAAGTCCATTGGATAATTATATATTGCAAACAAAATTATAATGAGATTATAATTATGAAATTTATATGATAATTATGTATTATCCCTAAGTTGTTCCTAGTTATTAATCTATTGAGGCTAGATATTAATAGAACGTAAAAAGGATAACGTACATTATGTTTTTCCTCACGAAAGAAGTAGTTGATTTCAAAAGTTAAAGTATAGAGATACTTAAATAAATGTGTGAATATTTGCTAAAGAACAAATTCACTAAACTGACTTGATATGAGAAATTCATTTGGAACATTACTTATATGTTTATAGAAATTCTCATTATAATGATTGTATAAATAATCCTTTGACTTGAGATCTCAAAGTTATCTGATAGGGATTGATATGTTTTTATACTACTTATGACCTATTTAATCAGAGGTTGTTCAGTCGGTAGTCATTAGATATAGCACGAACTATATGAAGGTAGTTATGTCATCAAGATATGATTAATCACCCTAAAGTAATTAGGGATAATGTTGTTCTCAATTAGTATTGATTTGGCAAATCTTTAGCCAAGGTAGAATGATGCTTTGTAAATAGTTTATAAATATCTTTAACTGAATTAATAGTTAATGATAGAGAACTAATATGATTGAACTCAAAAAGAGTATAAATTATTTCATGCTCTATCTAATCAAAACATTATATGATGAAGGATAGAATTATGCTGAAAAATCATGCACAAAAAAGTTAATCAAAACTACTTTGACATTTCTAAACATTTGGGTAGTTATAATGCATTACTAAATGTCAATTTTGATATATGATTATAAATTGTTTAATTGGAGAATTGGAGATAAATTAAAAGGATTTTTAACTATAATTAGTTCATTATGACAAATCAAAATCATCTATGTTGAATGCAAAAACAAACTACTTGTTTTACGCTAAAAACCACAAGTATATGGATCGTTACTGATAGTAAAAACAGATATCGTCCCACAGAGATTGTGTTTAGGTACCACTTAATTCAGGTTACGCTTTGTTTAAAACTCAAATTTAAATAATAAAAACTGAAAAATGAACTAAATCAATCAAACTAGTAACGAATACATAATGTAACAAAAATGTAGAAACTTTGATTTTCAAGATTAAAGATTAGAGATCACTTTTTCCCTATCTTGTCTCCCTCCTACCTTGCTGATTGAATTATGCCTCACCTAAGATGTCCTAATGTTTCAATCACCCTCTCTCAAGGTGTAATCAAATGTCCCTAGCCAAATTAAATGGAATTGACTATGCAATCTCTCAATCTACAAAATCAGTCCACCAATTTTAGTAATTATGAAGCTATCCTATGGGTAATCAACTAATTAGTCAAGTTCTTTCTCTAACTAATCAATTAACTTGATAAATGCAGGTCAATAGGGTGCTAACTCTCATTGTATAGCCCTACACGGTTTACCCAACTCAATTTCTCAATATATTGTAAAGTTTAAGCACAACATTTATCAAAAGCATTCATTCATTCAAAATAACAAAATGGGAGTTCAACAAGTAGTTAAAAAGTAATCTCTAAAATAAATTCAGCGACTCATAATAGGAACAAGTTCAACCATATCCATATTCTCCAAAATACAAAACATACTGAAAAAAACAAAAATAAAACAAATACAATGGTAGCTTTATTCCCTTTTTGTATCTGAAAATCTAGAAAATGGAAGGGTTGATTGAAGTTCTTGGTTATCAGTCCCAATTCCTACCTTTTGCAAATGGAAGCTTGTAACTTTGCTTGAACAGTCCATGAAGAATCTGAATGGTGGCTGCCGAAAATGTGTATATATAAGGAAGGCTTTTTTAATTTTTTTTGTCTTTTAGTCACTTAAGTTTTCTTCGGGGTCCGAAAAGACTAAAATTCTCATGAAAACTTGAGTCTAGAAGTCTCCTCGCATTTGTACTATCACTAGCCACAATCGTGGCCTGCTTGCCACGAATGTGGACCGATCCTAGTGCTTCAGTCATGATCATGGCCTGCCTGCCACGATCATGGACCTGTGTTATGGCCTGGGTTCCCTTCAAAACTCCCCTGTTCTTCGATATTGACCCTAAAATACTAACAGACACAAATAATCAACATACTAACACAATTCTAACCTAAACACATACTAAATGATCTTTAATGGCTAAACACAAATCAAACTATGCCCTAAAATACAATGCAATTTACATTTATCAATCTACACTATTCATGTACTTTTGATTTCTTTATTATGTTGATTATGTTGGTTGGATTAAATAATATGATGATGGGTTAATTATTTCATATGTTTGTATATAAGGAAACCTTAGTTATTATCTTCGTATGGATTGATTCTATTTTATTTACAATTTGAAGTTTTATGTTTAAGAAATTTATTAAAGTGCTCTTATTGATGATTTAATTGAAGAAAATGATTGGAGCATATTTTAACTTTTGTTTAGATGATTCAAAAGAACTTGTATATGAATGGATCATGATTTGATATTAAGAGTTAAATGGGACACTAGATATAAACTTATATAAATCCTCTTATGTTAGGGTTAAACTTTTCTGGACACTAGATATAAACTTATATAAATTCTTTTATATTAAGGTTAAAATTTTCAAGAAATTTCACAAATTTTATTTTATTCTTTTAAGTCTTTATCTAATAGGGATGCTATTTAATCAATTTAAGGATAGGTGATTGTCAATTAAACGAGAGCAATTCATTACCTCTGGAAATTTCTTTGGGCTATATTATAAAATCTTTTCAATAAAATGAATCATAAATAAAAGATGATACTAGGGAGAGACGCTTATAAATCTTGCATTAATCTCTTGATTAAATGTTCTAATTTATTTCTAATGGTTCAATTTAACTTTGGTTTCAATTTATTTTATTTTATTTAGATCATAATTAACAATCCCTCTCTTTAATTATTTAGCTAGCAAATAGTATCATACTTTATGTTAGTTTTCTAGTGGTTCCTTTATTTCTTTCAAATCACAATTATTAATCAATCTCTTTAATTATTTCACTATAAAATAGTAGGATAGTTTATTAGTTTTGTAACAGTTCCTCATGGTTCAATACCTTACTATTTTGTTACTATCAAATTACAGGTGCAGTTACCTTAGCTTATGAGTAATATTTTATAGAAAAGAAATCTAAGTAGTAGAAAATGTTCATAAAATTTTTAATGTTATTATTAGGAAAGCCATTGGTATATAGGAGACTTGAATACTATTACTTTAGTGTTTTTTTTTCTTTTCATTTCATTCTTTATTTTTATTTTTATTTTCGATGCTAATTTTTTTAATCTCAGGTGTATTCTTGTTGTATGATAAGGATTTGAATGTCCAAACTCTTTAAAGAAGATCTAGAGATTGATAAAAAGCTTCATTAGATACTAAAACTAATAAAGAAGATAATAGTCTAAAGCTTACACCTTAACACATTAGAGGAGCACATAACTATATTGAAATAAGTGAAACCATCACTTAAGGGGACGCAATCTAATATTACAAGACTAGTAATCCTTATAAACTACTTTAAATCAACTTGAACATCATTTAGAAGTTGTAGCAATATGTGCAATTTGATAGGTTTTTGAATGAATATTTCAATCCACATATCATCATTTTTTGGAGATATTTGCAAGTGACAAATCAATTTGCCTGAGATTATTCCCATTTTTATTGAGGTATTAAACAAAATTAGTGGTTAAAGTCACTATCTATCACTTGAATCACAATATAAAATAACCTAGTAGAGAAGTTCTTTACAAAGTACATTTTATAAATAAAGTTTATAATACTTATAAAAATGATATCATCCTACTTATAATTTGACAATAAAACACTTTGTGAAGCGTGAGAGAGATTTAGAGATCTATTTAGCAAGTGCTTTCATTATGGATTTCTAATATAGATGCATATTTAGACTTTCTATAATGGTTTAGCCTACACAACAATGAAAATGTTTGATGTAATAGATTTATAGCTAGTGGGACACTAAAATATGAAACTACAAAAGTTACCTTTAAGTTCATAAAAAAAAACCACGAATAACTACCAATGGTAGTTTAACAAGATGAGAATAAACAAGCAAACAGGAGTACATAATGTGGATGTTGTCAATATATAGGTAGCTTAGGTTTAGGCTTTCACAAAGAAACTTAATAGCATGAGTACACTTAAGATTAATTCAAGTATTATGTTAATAACTATATAGTAGAGGACATATAAGCAATAAATGCCAAGTTAGAAATTTGATGGTTGAGTAAGTTGAGCAAGTGGATTATATAAGGAGTTTCTAATAATAAAAGAACCTATATAGCAATACCTACAATCTAGGGTTGAGGAATCATTAGCATTTTCTTAAAATAATCAAGCAATCTAAAAATGACCTCTACCTAGATTTTAACAACAAAAATGACATAAGAAATTGAGCCTAGAAGAGATAATGGAAAAATATATCCAAGAATGAAGCTTGTATGCAAAATCCAATATGGTAGTTAATAGATCATAAGGGTCATTATATAGTAATATAGTATCTAATCCTAAGGAATATGCAATGGAAACTAAATTAAGGGTGAAGAAGAGAAAACTGATAACATCAAAAAGAAAGAGATAACAAAGAAAGTTGTTAACGATGTAGTGTTAGAGATCACACTAGATGAAGAAGAAACCAACATTCTATTTCTAAAATTAAACGATTTAAGAATTGTTTAAATTTCTTGTACCATTGGAGGTATATTTATAAAGAAGGCATTAAGAGACTTATGGATTATTATTAATTAAAATTTTATAAAATAGTTAAAAAATTAGAGCTGGGAGAACTTAAACCTAGTAAGCTGATAATGTAATTAGTTTATAAATCAATTAGACGTCTTAAAGGTATTAGAGAGTATATTTTTGTTGAGGTTGATTAGTTTGTTTTTCTAGATAAATTTTACATCCTTGTTATGGAAGGGAAAACGAAGAACCTCTAATACTAGGTAGCACTTTCCTAGCTATAACAATAACAATGGCACTCAATACAAATCTTGCTAAGGCGTGGAGTCTTGGGATGTCTAGTAGTACGCAGCCTTACACCTAACTAGTAGAAAGGCTGTTTCCAAATGACCCATATGAAGTAGGAAGGAAAAAATGAATAAATAAATAGTAGTAATGAAAAGTACTAAGTAAAATGATAATAAAAATATATAATAAAATGGTTAAAATTTTAAAATAAATAAATA